>CM074450.1:2117500-2167500 GCA_037101425.1 Elopichthys bambusa
AATGTGACATATTATTGGCAGATATGACGACTGATATTTATATGCATTTTATGAAATGAGTCTAAATGATTACAACTATTCAAAGGTATTTAATCAGCCATTTGTTTGCACAGTACAAACATGCAATAATAAGACCAGGAACATGAATTAAGAAAGCAAATTTGCTTCATTTTGACTAAAAGATAAGGTCATTGTGTGAAGAAAAGTTAATGAACATGCAAATTATGTTTTCAAAAAGCCAAACACACAAAGACAGAAGAAAATGAAGGTAACAAGACAGCCTAAGTGGTTGTAATGTGCTGTTAACAGTACAAGGCATCATGCAGACTTGCTAATAATACAACTGGCTGTGTTTCAAAACAGAGTGCTGCCTAGCCAGACAGTATTTTTGGGCTGACTCAGCATCTCCCTAGGTTTTGAAATAGGTTTTGCAAATAGGTGCAATGTAACATGATGTCAAGAGCTTCTGATGAGTCTGGAATGAGTGTGCTAGAGGGCACTGTTACCTCAGCACTGAACCGGTGCTCATAGAGAGAAGGAGTGAAGACGACAGCAGAAGATGAGGGAGAGGAAGGACGAGAGGGGGGCTACACGGGTGAGGAAGAAGAGAGAGATGCAGCTTCATCAGGAGTGGAAAATAAACCAAAAACAAAAAGAGACCAAGACAGAAGAACAGAGTACAACAGGGACACAGGAAGAGGTCTGCAGATGATCATGATGAGGAAACGATGAAGAAGAACAAACTCACCTTCTCAGCGAATCGGTGAGAGCCCACTGTGGAGTAGGCGTCTCCTGAAGGCACTGAATTGCTCCTCTGTATCCTGCTCTTCTCACACTGAGACTACAAAAACAAACAAATGTCAATGATAAAAACATAACATATCTGGAAACATATGTAGGGTGGGACTTTTTATATATACACATATATAAAACCTGGGACTCTTTTATAAACAACCTGAAATGTAGCACTCACATTAATTAATTCATTTTAACATTTAGGCCCTGATATACTATAATATATATATATGAAATCGAAGAACGAACTGATGTGATGTCATTTTAAACAAAATTCATTTTGTGAGTTCGAAATGGCTTGCCAAAGCGAACTCTCAGGGAAAGTTCGCTCCAGCTGCAAAACACCTTCGTACTACCATTGGTCAGTGACCATAATGTAATAGGAGGTGTGCGTGGAGGCTCCGCCTTCTTTCAGGCAGAACTTTTCCGACTCATTTTGTCTTATTGATTCCGTTGAGGAAAGATCTCCGCGGGTGAAAACATGAACACACTGGATAGCGAATGAAGTTGTGCTTCTGATGAAATGAGACTGTTTTCCATGTTTGATACTGTAAAGCTGCTTGCTTTTAGGTGATTTTTTTGAATAAAATGCCATATAAATAAATGTGACGTGACTTTACCGGAGTGCTAATTTGCAGAGCTCATGCTAACATGTTATGATCAGATCAGGGCTCCAGACTGCGACTGAATTCTCACATTTTGCGACCATTTTCCCTGCCGCAGCGATCGCGCTGGTGCAACCACCATAACATTGCCCGACATCAAATAGCAAACGTAATGAAGGCGGAACGAAACTGCGCTACTCATTTGTGCTTCACGGACCGCTTATCAGTCAGGACCAATGTCAATGCAGCGCGACTCTTTGCCTGTGTCTCAATGTGCATTCTATCCATCCTAAATAGTATGTGATAGTATATTCAATACTATGTGGGTCGGATAGGGTGGATAGTTTGCACACTGGGATCCAGGATTTGGCACGACTTGCGAGCCGCAAGGCATATTTAAATGTTATTTTTAATGCGATGACCAAAACATTATTTGTTCATCCTAATATTTTCAATCGTTTTGCTTTTGAATTATTATTTAGACGTTATGAATGATAATGCTACCCTCAAATGTTAATCTGGAGCCTTGCAAACTTAATAAAACTGCATATTGTAATTTCTGTAAGTTAAGTCTATTTATTACCAAGGCATTTGTCAGTAATACAGTTAAAAAGGGGGAAAATGTGAATAACTGTGCGCTGTAGGTCGATTTAAGGTGTGCCCCTAAGTTTTCTGCTTGTGCTCCTAAAAGATACTTTTCTTATGCTTTCTATAAAAGAAATATATATCTCATTTTTTTGTGTTTATTTTGTTACTGAGAGGAAAGCACGCAGCACGTATTTACATATTCATCTAAACGCCGCTCTCGGCAGTGTGGTCTGTGTCAGATGTTCGATTATATTATATCGCTGCTCACGTATTTTGAACTTCGTTTTACCCCTAAACGAAGAACGACGCCGTGAGTATATCGGGGCCTTTAGACTCATTTTTCTGTCCCCAAATTTAAGACCTCTTAAAGGAATAGTTCACCAAAAAATTTAAATTCTGTCATCATTTACAGAAGATATTTTGAAGAATATGGGTAACCAGTCGATAGGCCCCATTGACTTCCATAGTAGGCAAAAAACCCTATGCAAGTCAATGGGTGCCATCAACGGTTTGATCACCGACATTCTTCAAAATATCTTCTTTTGTGTTCAACAGAAGAAAGAAACTCATACAACTTGAGTGTAAGACAGAATTTTCATTTTTGGGTGTACTATCCCTTAAAAATGATAAAACTTTTGTTATACCATTTAAGACTTTGATCAAATGAATGTAGGACTTTAAGGACACACCTGCTCTTCTATTTTGTCTTGTCGGTCCAGAGCGGCCTCCACGGCGTCAAAGAACTCATCTTCATTGATCAGGCTGTTTGGACCCTCCTGATGGACAGAACAAGATAAACATCTTCACAGAGTTCACAGCTTTCTTTTTTATAAAGTTCTGCAGGCATCAGCGCACGTACAGAAACCGAACCCACCTCGTAATCGGGCCCTCCGAAATGAGACTTCTTCTTCAGCTCAGACAGGGCTGATTTATATGCTTCCTCCACCCTCCTCCTCTTCTCCATCTCCTGTAGAAAGCAAGAGGGGGGAGCGAATTTAGCTGACTAAACACTCTGCTGCCATAATGTTTAATGTCTTGGCTTGAGTAGATCTTGTCTCGGTGTGATGTGGGCAGAGCGAGAGACTGTTTCGATGCAGGATTGTTCTGAAGCGCTCCATTGTTCAGACAGAAGCTCGTTCTGATTGTATATGTCAGTATTGTGCTGAATGCTGCTGACTGCGACACATCAGCAGGCAGATTCAGCTCCACCTCAGTAACACACGCTCACCACTTTCACACACAAACCCACTGAAACTGCTGGATTAACTTTTCTGGCAAAGATACCGCAGCAGTCATTCACAGAAACGACAGCTACGGTTTCCATTCATACGCCATCACCAAAATGATGCTCAAACTAGGATTTGTTTTCCTGAAAAATTACTGGTAGAATTTTCAATAGCAGTAGTTTTCAGTAGCAAGTATAGTGATTTAAATGAGTATAAATGAGTAGTCATGGAAGCCCTACTAATGTACCCAATAAGTTCACATATAACATCAATACAAACATTTTTGCCAATCTTACAACTATTTCAGCCGGTGAATTGCCAGGGCTGATTAATTTTGACAACATTGTGACTGTGGCAGATACACCATCCCGCTCTTGATTTTAGCAGTTCAAGGACGAGCTCTAGACACCCATGAATCGTACCTTATCCAGTCTTTTCTGCCAGCTGTCCTCTCTCTTCACCATCAGGTCGATGCAGTGAGAAAGTGTAGCCAAGATCCCCGCCGTGGTCGCCTTGAACGTGATGGCCTCTCCTTTAAAGTCTATCCCATTAATGCCTTTATGACTCAAACACTGGAATACTGATGGAGAGAGAACAAATCTAGTCACACACTTTACAGATAAACCTTAAAGACATTTTACGAAATCAGGCACGATGCTATAAAACATCAAGCGACCTTGAGGTCCTGAAAGGCGCTATATAAATTATCATCATCAAGTGATAAATCAAATGTCTTCAATGTTATTCTGAGTTTTTATTCGTAACCAGAAGTTGCTGAGTTACATTTCTAAATATTTTTTATTACATTCATATTTATGTGTATATATATTTATGTGTATATATATATATATATATATATATATATATATATATATATATATATATATATATATATATATATATATATATACACACATATACATATACATACATATATATATATATATATATATATATATATATATATATATATATATATAACAAACAATTATTAGCTGATACCGATATTTGTCACTTCGTCTCTTATTTGAAATTTTGTCATCAAAATAGATAGTATTTTCATCATGTTTTAAATTAGCAAAGTTAAAAAAAAACCTGCATTAAAATATACTAGCAGGTTTATTGCTGCATCATCAAATGAACATGGATTGGATCCATTTAAAATTCAGCAGGCCTACATAAAGACAACAGAACAAAGGTACATGTGAAATAAACAGTGCTTTTTAGGTAGGTTTAAAAGTTTTCAGGTACAGAAATAAAGTAAACAATTGTAACATAACACTGCATATTCTTCACTGTATAAGTTATATACATATTAATACTTTATTGTAACAGACTTTGTAATTAATCTTCTAATTTGTTTTTGTATACAATTTAATATTTTTTGTAAGTTTAAATATGTATGAGATCTGCTTTACTAAGACGGGACTCTTATTTTGACAGGTGTTCTAGTCTACAGACTGACAAGGAGAGCACGCAGTTATTTTGCAGATTTAAAGTTTGTCAGTTTATTAAGCATCCCCCGAAAAGGCATAAGATCTGTATGTGTTTGTTAACTGTTAGTTGCAGTAAGTGTTTTGAGTAATTCGCTGTATGTTGATGATAAAGCAGTGGAGAGAGAGTTTAATGCGCACTTCTTGTGCTCTGTATTGTTTAGCTTTTGTGGTGATTTGTTTGGAGTGAAACGGATGCAATAAACTTAATAAAACATCAGTAAAGTTTTGGTCATCATTCGGATGGGGTCCGCTACAGGAAAGTTACAGAAGTTATTTAGTCAAGAATAGTGTGTGATCTTTTGTTATTTGATTAGCATTAAAGCGCAGACAGCAGCGCTAGGATTACGCAACAGTCATCATACAGCTCAGCGCCTTCACACAGTTAATTAATAAACCATCGATTTGTTATATCGGCCTTTTTCCTGCGACAGCCGATATGTCGATGGTTGTAAATTGAGCAAAAATCGGCCGATACATCCCTAATATATATTATATATATATATTTATTTATTTATTTATTTCACACAAACATACATATATATATTAAGTTGTCTAATTTATATTAATATATTTTATAGATAGATACATATGTTTTAAACAGTAATATAAAATATTATTTATAATTATATATATATATAAATATTGAATCTATATTAAATAATATATATTTTATATTAATATACACACATTATATACACACATTTATAATATATTTTATAGATACTGTATATATATATATATATATATATATATATATATATATATATAATTACATATGTGTGTGTGTATATATATATATATATATATATATATATATATATATATATATATATATATATATATATAAAATTTATTTAAATAATAAATTTTTTTAATTAAAATGTATTTTAATACACACACATATAGGAATATGAAATATATATAAACACAAAAATATTAAATATTATTATTAATATTATTAAATCCTGATTGGCTGTGACAATATTGCATCTGACAGAACGTTCTTTGTCATATTATACAAGAACAGAAACGGTTTGATGACCACATACAATTTAGCCATTTAGCACCTCCACTAAAAAGCATAACTCAATGAAAACATCTCAAACACAGCTCTACTGGAGAAATGCTGACATTATGTTATAGATTTCACACAATTCATTACAACAGGCTCAAATTACTGGATTGCTGGAGTAAATGAAGTGGACACACTGCTCAAATTGTCAGTGCTGCCCCAGTACCATCTCCTGGAGCTGAATCAGAGAGAATTCATCAAGCGTGAAACCTGCTGAGGTTTCACACAAGCAGAAATCAGTAGCGATGTTCCAGACTATGTAAATATGCTCACACTCACATTTCTCCTTGCTGCCGTTGTTGTTATGCAGGAATTCTCCATCTGGGCGAGTGGTAGGGAAACCATCTTCATCATCCTCCACGACTGAGATGAGAAAACACACACACAGTCAGAATGAACTCATTGACCTGTGGTTGGTGGTGCCCAGATCGGCCCATTCACATACTGAGAGTCTACTGTAGATGCATACTGTAGTACAGGGGAAGGACCAGGACGAACAAAAGAGGCAGTTGATCATTTGTGTGAATCAACAGGCCCTTGTGCTGTAACAACAGATGCATCCAGAGAGAGAACGAAAGAAGAGGAATCTGGATGCTGCTGCAGTCTGAATGAGTTTCAGCGTTGTCTAAACATTCCTGTCAGCAGAATCACTCTGTTCGGACTCACATTCAATATCCTGATCTCTCCTACCAGAACATCTACTCACTCTTGTCTCTCTGGAGCTCGTCTCTGTTCACAGCATCAGCGCAGCCGTCGAAGTATTTCTGCAGCGTGTCCACCTGCCTGCACAGGATGTCCCGAAACGTCTCCATCTCTGCCAGCTTCTCCCGCAGACTGTGACCCTTCTGTGGGTTACATATGCAAACTTATTGGATTTCAGAGTAGGGAGGAATGGCATATCATATCAATATTGGTTATCGGTCTATAGCGTCGATCAATATTTGTGTTCTCACCTTAAAGGAGGAGGTGGAGGTGGCCGAGTATCCGCTGGTGGCAGATGTGAGGGAAAGCATGGATCCATGTCTCCTCAAACTGGACTCCGAACCATAACCGGATTCAGCCTAGACACAGACAGACAAAGATCATGTGATGTTCAGGAGCACTTCCACACTAAAGACTCTAGTCCATCTGACAGCAGAGTTTGATTTGTTTGGTTGGTGTAAAAGACAGGTTCTGCAATCTGGCATAATTTGCAGAATTTATTGACAACAAGCAGGACTAGCGACCTGAAAGTGGAGCAGCGAATGACTTTTGCATTCCAGCTTGTCACTGCAGAAGTTACACTACTGTTCAAGAACACTCAAAAAAAAAAAAAAAAAACGACTTTAAACAGTTGCATTTTGTCCCGACTCAATATTTTCATTTTGAAAGAACGTGTTTCAATTAAGGAGGGCAAAAATAACATTTGATGCTTGTTCAATTCACTTAAAGGATTAGTTCACTTCAGATTTCCTGATAATTTACTCACCAAGATGTTCATGTCCTTCTTTCTTCAGTTGAAAAGAAATTTGAGGAAAACATTCCAGGATTTATATAGTGCCCTTCACTGGGGTTCAACGGGTTGAAGGTCCAAATGTCAGTTTCAGTGCAGCTTCAAAGAGCTCTACACGATCCCAGATGAGGAATAAGGGTCTTATCTAGAGAAACCATTGGTCATTTTCTAAAAAGAAAAAAAAAAATTATATACTTTTTTAACTGCAAATGCTATTCTTGCTCTAATCTGTGATGCGGCACGCGTTATGTAATCACGTTGGAAAGGTCACGTATGATGTAGGCGGAAGTACTGATCCAGTGTCTACAAAGCGAACATACAAAGACTAAGTCAAATGCCCTTTACTAAAAAAGGTAAAACAACAATGTCAGACAATGTCAGTTTTTCGCCCTACCGCGGTACACATGACCTTTCCAACGTGATTACGTAATGTGTGGCGCATCACAGAGCAGAGCAAGATGAACATTTGTGGTTAAAAAATTTATTTATTTATTTATTTATTTATTTTTAGAAAAATGACCAATCGTTTCTCTAGATAAGACTCTTATTCCTCGTCTGGGATCGTGTAGAGCCCTTTGAAGCTGCACTGAAACTGACATTTGGTAACTGTTGAACTCCACTATATGGAGAAAAATCCTGGAATGTTTTCATCAAAAACCATAATTTCTTTTCAACTGAAGAAAGAAAGACGTGAACATCTTGCATGACACGGGGGTGAGTAAATTACCAGGACATTTTAATTCTGAAGTGAACTAATCCTTTGAGTAAATGAAGTTAATCCATGACGATTCTTTTCAACCACTTTACTTAAATCATTTATGTACCCTCAACTCAAATGGATTTAGTTGTGTTAAAATAGCATTATAGAAACTAGGAACAGGATTTCCCCTTCCCATCATGCTTTGCACTGGGCTGGATAGGGAGAGTAAATGTTGAAATAAAATGTTATTTTATGGGGGGGAATTGAATGAATTTCATCTCATTTTTCCCCATCAAGATGAAAAAATTAGGAGACTTGTTAATGTTTAATGTTCTTTTATGTTTATATTTAAAGAGTCTCTGGTATGTAAGTGTTTTTGGAGGTTACCATTGTGGTGAAATGTAGAGCTTGGGGTGAGGACCTGCTAACAACAATTAAAGTTGTTTTAATAATAAAAAACTACTACTTGTGCATGCCATGGACGTAACAAAACAGTCTTCTGGCTAACACCTAACAAGGCGTAAAAGGTTTTGTTAGATAACATTTGTAAAAGTTGTAAAAACTGTTTTTGAAGGAATTCACTAAAACTAATCAATCAATTAAACTGGATTACTTGTTTTCATTTTTGTTTGATATTAATTTTAGGATAACTGAACAATAGTTTTGGACAAAATTAACCAACTAAATGCCATTGAATTAACCTTATGTAATTAATAATGTAAATTAAATGCTTTAGAGTGTACAATTTCTTTAAAGAAATTAATACTTTTATTCAGCAAGGATGCATTAAATTGATCAAAAGTGACATAAAAGACATTTATAATGTTAAAAGATTTCCATTTCAAATAAATGCTGTTCTTTTCAACTTTATATTCATCAGTTTACATAAAAATATTAAGCAGCATGACATCGATAATCAGAAATGTAATATGCAGCAAATCTGCATATTAGAATGATTTCTGAAGAATCATGTGACACTGAAGACTGGAGTAATGATGCTGAAATTTCAGCTTTGATTAAAAAAAAAAAAAACATTTTACATATTCACACAGAAAACAGTTCATTTAAATTGTAATAATATTCCATAATTTTATTTTTTAACTGTATTTTTGATCTAATGAATGCAGACTTGGTGAGTAGAAGAGACTTCTTTCAAAAACATTTGAAAAATTATACCAACCCCAAGCTTTTGAACAGTACAGTATATTTTGTTTTTGCCATGCTCTCCAAAAAACTCTATCTCAGTGTAGTTGTAAACAGCTGATGCTAAAGCTCATGATGACGCAAACGTACTGGTTCAAAGCTAAATAAACAATACATGATCTGTGAGGAGGAGGGGTAGAAATCTATAATACGAGATTTACATTGATATTTACACAGTCAACCACACTTTAACAACAACATAAACTGGTGTGTGTGTGTGTGTGTGTGTGTGTGTGTGTGTGTGTGTGAGAGAGTGAAAGAGAGTGTTTGACTTGAACAATTTCCACTTCATCTTCAAGGTTTGTCACAGACAGAAAGCACAGAGAGTCACTTTCCATGAACCCAGAGATCTCCTGTGACTCATTTCATGAGTAACAGCCTCTGAAAATAGTTTCTGAGTTTATTTAGAAGCATAAACGCACACAATGCCTGTCTCCCCATGAGGCTTCTGAGCAGAGCATGACGGCACAAGCCCAGGTTACTGTATCTGTCCTCCAGACGAACAATTTTGACCTCTGTACCACAATAATAAACTCACCAAATCTGCTCAATCTGAAAGAGGGAATGAAATACGATCTGAAAATCATTCACTTCCCTTTCGCCGTTCCGCATACTGAAACGAATTTGAACAAATGAATCTGAGCTCAGTCTGAACACACACACACACATCCCACAGAGAAATAGGAACACACACACAAACAAACCTTTCCTGTAGATAAGAAACACCTGTAAAAACAAACTATTATTAAATAAATGTACAACTGTCAGAACTGATAAAAGTAAAAAAAATAAAAAATAAAAAAAACAAAAAAAAAAAAAAACCAGAAAACAATCTTTATATATCAGCTCATCTATACATTTTTAGTGACTGAATGATGAACACGTTGCATTATGGGATACTGTATTCCTTGTCATCTGCTGTATACTGCACATTTTGGGTATGCATATGGAAAAACTGCACATCTTTAGTGAGGATTTAACATTGTCCTCCACTAGATGGCAACAGTGAGCTCAGTCTACGGTTGAGTGGGTTGAATCTGAGGTAACTATCGGTTAGAACCAGAGATAACCATTCAGAGCCTCAATCAAAGACAGGTCAGCCCTGCGTTCACTCCAGCCAATCAAACGCACTCTTACTGTGACTATGGCATTGATAACGCCTCTACTGACCAATCAGAAGTTGAGAATACCGGTAGTGTCTGAGGTACACAATCAATAGCCTCAGATGATAACCATTAACGCCGTATCACAGACCATACACACCAAATCAATAAACCTAATCAGGTGATTACAAAAGACAGCAAAGAGAGAGAAAATGAGTTGGAATTGTAATCAGTGTCATGTTAATTCAGCAGCAGTATCATTAAAAAACATATAGTGTGATGTGTGCAGTGTTATTTTAGTATAATACACTATTACAGTTGGTATAGTATAGCTATAATATAGAATTATAGTCAGTGAGCGTGTGCATGTTGTTTTGAAGCCATGGACAACAACAACAAAAATACATGAGATGAGATGAAATCAAGCAGGTTTTGTGCACGTCTCATTTCCAGTAGCTTTATGGAGAGTATGTGTTGACACACTGAGAGTGAAAGGCTTAACACAATACAGCTCTGATTAGATTTACAGATTACTCTCACTATCTGACACAACAGCAGAACTGAATAGCACCACCCACACGGGTTTGGGTCACATCCTACATGTAACTCAAGACAAAAATTTGTTATTAAAGGTGCAATTTTTTGCTTTTTCTGCAGTCAGGTAGGGTTATAATCCTACGTCGAAAAATAAGTTAAAATTTGCAGTATGGGAATACTTTGGACAACAAACGTAGGGTTGTCCTCGAGGACAGATATCCAGTTTGCAAAAAATGTGGACGCAAAGCAGCTGCAAAAGGAGGAAACGCATCGAACCCGTTTGCCTATATTCGAGAACCAGTACAGATAAAGCGAATGAGCGGCACCGTTTCATGTGTCAGGTCAATCAAATGCTCTCAAGAAAAATAATGTCTCTCCCCACAAAAACCAACAAGCACAAAGCAAATCACTGTTGTGACAACTAATTCCTAACAAACTGTATCCCACCCAAACTTTCTAAAACAAATACGTCAATACAAGAAAATACAAATCTACTTGTCAAGTGATTTAATGGGGTTTGAATGAAAAACATTCATTACTGAAGCTGATCGGTGTCTGTGGTTCTGGACTATTCCCTTTGTACCCTGATGAGAGATGATAGACAGAGGCAAAGTGTCAGTGGGAAGAATTTCAGGAGTGATTCAGACCGAGAGGCCTCTTCCAAGAAGAGCCTTGTGTGTGTGAGTCACTATCAGAGTGGGGTCATCCTCAAGGCAAGAGAAGGATGAATGGACGGGGGAAATGCATGCATGTGCGAAAGCGACCCTCCCCTCCCCTCTCCCCGGGCGGCAGAAATCAGAAGCACGTGTGGATCAGGGTGTGGCCTCAAAACACGAACACTTGTGCAAACTCAGCAGACTTTCAAAGAGTCAGACCAATAACACCCACACCCACACAGACACAAACTAGGTCTAAAATAAAATAAATACATTTAAAAAATAAAAATAAATGTTATGTACTTATATATATTTTTATTTTATTTTTCATTAATTTAAACATAAAATAAAATAATGAATTAATTATTATATTATTTTAATAAATTGGTTTGTTTATTTATTTATTAATATTTTATTACTTTTATTGACTAAATTATTTGTTTATAAAAATAATCACATATATATATATATATATATATATATATATATATATATAAATCAATTATTTTAAAATAATTAAATTAATATATATTCATTTATTTAATCTTTCAATTATTTATTTTTTGATGTATATATAATAAATATAATAATATAAAATTAGGCTGATCGATTTATTATATTTTTTAGTCTTCTTTCTGTAATCTCTCTCTCTCTGTACACACACACCCCTCTCATTCCATTTCTAAAGTTTTCCGTCACTCAGTAGCTCCTATTATGACGTCTCACTGTTCCTCTCATCTGCCTTTGTTTTCATATTTGTCCGTACCTGCCCACATCCTCTCTCTCACCATAGGAGTATTTTACTACAGCTATGCGAGTGGTATGTTCACTCGTGCGTGTTAGTGCTGAGCTGCTCCATTTGTGTTTTATGTATGCTCTATGAGGAATAGGGTGTTAAATATCACGTATGATCATCACACATTGTTTTTATTTGCGTTACCATAGGATTGTGTGTTTGTGACCTAAACTGACTTCCTCATGTCTGTGTGTGTGTGTGTGTGTGTCACTTCAGTGCACAGTCCCTCAGATTATGTAAACAGACTGAATCACATTCATAATCTCACACACAGTCAGTCTTTTCATTTTGATTTCTCATCTCAAAACATTATTATTCACTTCTGTGACTCAGTGTGTAACTAACCCACTCTGAGCTTACTTTTCAGGCTGAAAAAGACAGCAATGTCTGGTTTCAGATCTACCCACCCAAATAAAAAGCAGTGGTTGGTTGTCAGATTGCTTCTTCCTGTCAACAGGGGTGGTTCTCAAACAAACCAGATTTAAAACTGATAGTCAATAGTCTGGCTGTGTGAGAAAAGAGCATGCTGGGTAAAGACAGGCTTGTTGGGGGAACTCACCCTGTGCAGCTCGATGGAATCGATCCACTGGTTGCGATGTTCTGGGTCCTGAGCCCGGAGATACCACACGCTATCATTGACACTGATGTCCAGACGGCACTCGTCAAACTCGTGAGGCTACAGAGAAAGAGAGAGAGAGAATACTTATTAGATTAATAATATGCATGCAATATCCTAATTATCAAACACAATTACTAATGATAATGAGATTTCTATTTTGTAAACAAGAAGCTTTTTGGTAATGGAGGGATCCAATTATTTAATCTGATGCTGATGAACCAAGTCAGGACTTGACAGAGCCACCACTACCAAGAAAAAAAAAAAAAAAAAAGCCTTGACCCACAAAGCCAGCTGGGAAATGTGAGATATTTCCCTAAGAAGAAAAAAAAAAAGAAAAAACACTAACAGCATCCATGTCTGCTGTGTGAGTGTGAGAGTTTGGTATTATTGCCAGATGTTGATCTCTGCAGACCTCACACTGTTCTATGAGATCCAGATGAGGAGTCAAACACTCCTCTCCTTCAGTCTGATATACTGCACTCCTCCCGCCCTGTTTCTTTTCACTTCCCTTCACTCTTCATTCTTTGCCTCCCTCTATCCAGCAACATATTGGAACTGGGGTGCCTCTGGGCTCAGTGCTTGGACCACTTCTCTTTTCCATCTACATGTTATGACAAGGATCTGTCACTCCAAAACATGTTTTTTCCTATCACTGCAAAATATGGGTACCAAAATCCTGTATTAAACGGGCCCCGGGGCTAAATTAAGAAAGCTTATTGATACTGCGGTCTTCGATGTTACCGGTTTTGCTATATTGAAATTAAGAACATACACATACTATTTATTATTGCGTTATCTTGCAAATTCTATATTGCTTTAGCCCTAAGTCTAGGACTGCCCTCGGCTAAAAAAACTTTTCTGAAAGACTAGTAGTCGTTCATTTTAAGCGATTAGTCGACTAAACGCACGTTTATTAATAAACATAATGAGCCTTTAATGCCTACATAGCCTAATCAGCATCCAAGCGCATGCATAAAGCTTGCCACAGCATACCAGAAGAAGTAATGATTATGAATGCGTCAGGGAAAACAGCAAGGAGATGGCTTTAACATTTTAATAATTAATTGATAAACTAGTGTTTTCTGTATTTTCGGCTGCAGTGATTAAGTCGACTATGCTGACTCGTCAACTCCGCAGTAGTGGACACGCCTATGAGCACGTTTCATACGGATTACATAACCTGAGATTATTCGTTTCCAGTTGAATTGGTTCATTTAAAAGTAGTCATTTTGCTTTCTATAGATATATTTTTCCATGTCTGTGAGGCAAGTTTACATGGAGTTTCTGTTTTTTTTGGCAAACAGATAAGAGTAATACAAGTGCAAGTGATCGCACCGGCACCTCCGTGTTAGCGGTCATGCAGTAAGCATGCTACTATTCAGCTTTCACGCTCCACACAAACACTTGAATAGCCCACATTTTTTCTAAGTTAGCGTTAAAGCGAGCGGCCATGTAAAGTTGCTACTACTTACAAGTTCCAGATGATAAGCCATATTTGAGGTCAATGAATGAAAGGTGAGCGTTTGAATGTCCTGCCTGATGTACTGTAGTTACTACATAGACCAGCTGTTAATGATCTGTCAGTCACAGGTGGCGTGACTTCGCCACTTCCTGTGGATTTTTTTTCTTTGCGACTAATAAATTGTTTGTCAACTAAGCCGACTTCTTGTCGACTATTAGGGGGCAGCCCTACTATATCCACAAACAAAAATTTCTCATTATTAATCTAAAAAGGGAACGACCTGAAGTCAGTTGACTGCTTCAGAGAACTAATTCATACCAATTAAAAAAATCAGTGATTCAAATGAACGGATCTGACATAATCACTTAAGGGAAAATCAAAGTGTATGTTCGTTGTTGCATGCACCCATTGATGACAAAGCTATAAAAAGAAAACTGTTTATTTACTGTCTATATTTTGCTTTCACTCACAGAAAATGCTGTCTGACACAAACCTCACATGAGTAACAATCACAGTCCCAACAAAGAGATATAATCAGACTACATCAATAGAGACAGAGCATCCGAAAAACCGCAAAATATGACAGACACCTGGTCTTCTGGGTGAAGCATGAGGAGCTCATTCAAAGCCTGACACTAATCACAATATGAAGAGGCATGACAGGAGGACACATGAGGACAGAGACGGCTGTTTTAATGAGACCGAGAATAATCGCTCACATCTGAGCAAGGACACATCACTTATCACATCACAAAACAAAACCACAACACACAAAACACACAGAGCTAGAGGCCAGGATGTACAAAACACTGAGACATTAATCAGACAGTCTTTACACGGAAACAGTATCTTCCCGCTACAAATGGAAAGGAAACTGTTCGATTGAAAAACTTTGTGCCTTGCCTACTTCCCTACTTGGTTTTCCCGGTCAAAAACGGCTGAAAAAAAAAAAAAAAAAAAACAGCGTATATTTTTAGTTTTTACTTAAATATGTTTAAATTTTATCGTACTAATTTATATTTGTTATTTTTTCCCCATTGAAAACAATACA
This sequence comes from Elopichthys bambusa, assembly GCA_037101425.1. NCBI lineage: Eukaryota > Metazoa > Chordata > Actinopteri > Cypriniformes > Xenocyprididae > Elopichthys > Elopichthys bambusa. Next base: position 2,132,902 of record CM074450.1, read on the forward strand.
TTTTTCAACTAATTCAGTATTTCGTGTTAAAATAGAGACAAGGCCTTTAAAAATCAGACTTTTTAAGGCATATTAGTGCCCTTTGGTGGGAGTAAAAAAAGAAAAACATGGTGTAACCACTAGATGCCTGTATAGCTCTATATAAAGGCTACGTCTACATTAATCCAGAGACATCTGAAAACTAATTATTAATGTGTTACTGTGGACATGGCCAAAGAGGACTGTAAATTCACTAGTTGTTTTTAGACATAATTACCTACTTTTATTAGGTTGTGGATTTTTTTTATATATAGACTATATTTTATATCTCAAAGACTACTTTTTAGTAGTTTAGGTATTTTTTGGTTTGAAATGTTGATTTGATGTGTCAGTTTTTGCATTATTACTACAGTCAAACCTGAACACAGAGAAAGCATTCTGTTACACACAACATCAAAAATGTAATAAAAACGTAACAAAAATGAACAGGAATACTTTCAGAGCTTAATCCATCAGGTTGTGATCTAATTTGATTCTTCTGGCTCAATTTTGCTATATTGTTATGGCCACAACAGTTCATTTGTGGGTGTATAATTGCGCATGTGTGAATGTGTTTAGTGTACTTATGTATTTAGTGTAGCCAAATGTCCTCAATTATATAGTGAAATATTATGACAACTGAATAGTAAGGACATTTTACTGGCCCTCACTAGTTAAAAAGGCTTATAAATTGGCCCAAACATGTTTTTATTATTAATTTTTTTGTAGTAGTAGTAGTAGTAGTAGTAGTAGTGTGATGGGTAGGTTTATGGGTAGGGGTTGGGTTAGGACACAGAAAATATCATTAACCTGATATAAAATCAATAGAAGTCTATGCAATATCCTCACTAATATAATGAAACAAATGTGTGTAGGTGTGTGTTTTGCGCTCTTTGTTTTAGAGTTCAACTCTTACTTTGCAGTCATCTTTGTTCTTGCATTGTGGCTGACTTATTAATTTTATTTCACACATTTGCAAACACCTGCACTGTGTTAGTCATACCAGTTCATGTGTGTGGGTTTGGGGGATGTGTGTGTCTATTTTGCACTAGTATCACAGCTTCATTGCGGTGTACTTTTTTTCGTGGCTGATTTGTAGATTGTACATGCAAAAATGTTCTGTATTTTCATACTTTTGTGTGATAATTTGTTTCCGACCACTCAACCTTTTTTGTGGCAAGTGCCACAAGAGTCACAAAAATGTTTACCATTCTGATTGTTACAATTTTTTAAAATTTTATTATTATTTTATTAATATTAAATCATAAATCCAGAAAAATTAAAAGAACTTCTGAAAAACATTTCATTGTAAAATTATTAAATGGTTAAAAGTTTTCAATTGTTTAGACATGATTATTAAAACATTACAAACCATTCAAATGGAAAACATGGAATTTCATTGGGGCCTAAAAATTCCATTTTTATTAAGCTTTTAATAAATTGTTAAATTTATACAATTTATGAATACAATTAGACATGCTTTTTGGTTACTTAAATTTAATTTAAGCATTAAAATTGAATACAGAAAATGAAAATGGATAAAAAGAGAAAAATGGATTTCATAGAGCCTAATTTTAAGGCATGTTCATAACGTATTACTATTCATAACGCAGCAACACTTTGCTGCCTTATAAGATGCACTTGCAGAGACGTCGATCCCAGAATGCATTGCAACAAGCTCAGTCTTGGATCTGTTGTACATTTACAATGTCAGTGTTTGAAAAATGGCTGTTATGATGTTGAAAATGTCACTTTAGATTTAAGAGTGCTTATATTTATGCATGAAACCCAGAAGCAACAGACTGACATGGGAACATTCAAGTGCCTGTATGGGAAAAGCATTGAGGAGGATTCTGGGAATGGAAAATCGAGACACGGTGGGCAATGTAAGGGACCCCAAGAGGGACACGGCGGGTACTGAGAAAAGACACTAAAATAAACAAGGGTCATCACTATGGGACTGACTTAACCTGGGAGACGCCATCAATTTCACGGCAATGTACACAAACACAAACACACATGACAACACTGACACGCAGATGTTAAACAGGACCGGCATCTGTTGATTCATGCATTTCCATCTCAGGTAGCGCTGCGTTGTGGGTAAACATGCAGTGCAGAGATTTGGTAGAGGTGTAAAACAATGTGAACACACATCTTTGATCAACTTGTGACACTTCACAATTTTACTACATTAGTCAACATGAACTAACATGAAAAACACTTAATCTTAATTAATGTTAATTTCAACATTTACCAATATATCTTTAAAATTAAAAGTTGTATTCGTAAATATTTTTTACGGATCTGAGCTGACATGAACTAACAATGAACAGTTGTACTTTTATTAACTAACGCCGAGTACGGACTACACAATATTTTTGTCTGTTATGATATTCACCATGTCAGATTAGCTGATTTTGACTCCTAAATTCTTGTCATGAACAAGAAAGATGTCAGACTACAGGTTGCTTCCTGACCAATAGTCTCTTGCCATATTTAATGACATGCGTGATGTCATCGAGAAGGCGGAACTAGCAACAGACTTCCTGAAACAAGAGTAAATAAACAATGACTATGTTAGCTAAAAAGCTAATTTCAGCACTCATCAGGTTGCTGAAGCACCTTTGCTAGCGTTCGCCACCATTCATACACCACACTATACGAGATAAAACGGTTGATTCTCGCGTCCCGATGGCCATTGTCGTTAATGAATCACCACGACACCCTACGTCAAACGGATCGTGCTGATATTGTATAGTCTGAACCCAGCATAACATTAACAAAGATTAATAAATGCTGTAACAAATGTATTGCTCTTTGTTAGTTAATGCATTAACTAATGGGCCCTTATTGTAAAGATTTACTGATAATCTAATGATGACACAAGTAAAATGAATATATAATGAGCAATAAAACTTTGTCAGTCCTTTGACTCTGATAAACATGAAACTCATTAATATTAATGAGAGTGAGAGAGAAAGAGCAAGTACAGAGCTCTTGCTTTCTCAGTGAATTATTGGAAATCTTCCATCACACACGTGAGCTGAACTTCAAACAATCTGGGTGGACACATCCATTCTTTCTCCAAAGATCAGCTTTACAACACACACACACACACACACACACACACACACACACACACACACACACACACAGGTCTACGTGTGCAAAGTCAGGAGAGAGACAGTGAGGGAGCCTGTGAAATTTACAGCACCGTGTCAACAACTAAATGAAATGTCACATATACAGTATCCCAGTAATAGGACAATAATCAACAAGTCGTGTGCGGCAACATAAGAACAATGCTTTATGTAAAGTGTCCAGAGAGTAAAACACATTATACAAATATACACAGCTGTATGGCTTTTGTACAGCTACAGTAATGATTTATCTAATACACAGATGGATCCAAACTAAATCCTATATCTAAAGACAACAAAATCTGTCAAAAATGGGCTAATTCATTACAGTTATACAAGCCAGACCCATCTACGATTTGTAGGCCATTATAAGCATTTGCATAAATCAACTAGCTGATTGCAATCATTATTTTGTGTTAGTGTGTAATGTTGCTGTTTGAGCATGAACAACATCTGCAAAGTTACAACGCTCAAAGTTCAATGCAAAGGAAGATATTTTCTTTTACAGAAAGGACTACAACAAATGGCTGGTAGGGACTACAACGTGCTTCTTCCCAGGTTAGTGACATCACAAACCTCAAAATTTACATAAACTCCACTCCCGAGAACACGCTACAAAGGGAGTGAGGCCATGTTGGGCTGCTTTAGAGAACAGGAAGAGTTGTTGTAGTCGAGTGTTGTTGACATGCCGTCATTTTTACGCTGGACTGCTTCACAAACGAGGGTCAATTCAATGCTGGATTTGCACAAAAGATTAACATGACAGCACATGCTAGTCGAGGAGTTGGATCAACTCCACAGCAACTACATAAATTTATCCACTAACCATTCAGAAACGTCCAGTTTCATTCTAAAAGTTGTAACTTCTTCCTGAGTCTCTCCATCAGTGTCGACTCCGGTTTGAACAATGTAAGGCTGAACACCGTTACTGACAATCCTCATTTTGGCTGCGTGAGATTCTCCAACTTTGTTGTTGTTGAGCAACCGAAGCGCGAGCTGTTAAAGCTCCGTCCTCTTCTGGAAAGGGGGCCGGGAGCAGTGGTTTATTTCCATTTAAAGGGACACAAAAACACAGTGTTTTTGCTCACACCCAAATAGGGGCAAATTTGACAAGCTATAATAAATGATCTGTGGGGTATTTTGAGCTGAAACTTCACAGATACGTTCTGGGGACACCAGAGACTTATATTACATCTTGTAAAAGGGGCTTTATAGGTCCCCTTTAAGGTGGCATTCGAACTGATACTGGAATATGTTTATTTACAGTCAATCGTTTGATGCCAATTTTTAATTGTTGCACAAAGCAAATGGACTAAAAAGCTCTGTTGGGTAATTAAATGTATTTTATAGGCCGTAGACAACAGTTATACAACATCTTTTAAATTATTTAATGTGCCACAGAGCAAACGTTAAAATATAATGTGTCTGACGTTTATTGAATAATAGTCTGCCAGTGGTTCTTGGGAGTTTTAACATGTAAAAAAACTTGATTTAAAGTTTCAAATGGCACAATGGCACGGGTGATGAGAATTAACAGCTCCATTCCTTTTGCCTGATAAAAAAGCAGATGAAAGACAAAGAGCTCAAACTCATCAGCTGCAGCTCAACCCAACATTCAGTGAATAAATGAAGACTGAGGTGTATTAACCAAAAAGACAATTAAATTATTAAATCACAATAATCTTTATGTCAAATAATAATTAGGGATGCACCGATGTATCGGCCGATTTTTTGCTCAATTTACAACCATCGACATATCGGCTGTCGCAGGAAAAAGGCCGATATAACAAACCGATGGTTTATTAATTAACTGCGTGAATGCGCTGAGCTGTATGATGACTGTTGCGTAATCCTAGCGCTGCTGTCTGCGCTTTAATGCTAATCAAATAACAAAAGATCACACACTATTCTTGACTAAATAACTTCTGTAACTTTCCTGTAGCGGACCCCATCCGAATGATGACCAAAACTTTACTGATGTTTTATTAAGTTTATTGCATCCGTTTCACTCCAAACAAATCACCACAAAAGCTAAACAATACAGAGCACAAGAAGTGCGCATTAAACTCTCTCTCCACTGCTTTATCATCAACATACAGCGAATTACTCAAAACACTTACTGCAACTAACAGTTAACAAACACATACAGATCTTATGCCTTTTCGGGGGATGCTTAATAAACTGACAAACTTTAAATCTGCAAAATAACTGCGTGCTCTCCTTGTCAGTCTGTAGACTAGAACACCTGTCAAAATAAGAGTCCTGCCGTAGTAAAGCAGATCTCATACATATTTAAACTTACAAAAACAATAAAGTCTGTTACAATAAAGAAGGATTAATATGTATATAATTTACACAGTGAAGAATATGCAGTGCTATTTTACATTTGTTTACTTCATTTCTGTACCTGAAAACTTTTAAACCTACCTAAAAAGCACTGTTTATTTCACATGTACCTTTGTTCTGTTGTCTTTATGTAGGCTCGCTGAATGTTAAATGGATCCAATCCATGTTCATTAAAAATTATTTGATGATGCAGCAATAAACCTGCTAGTATATTTTAATGCAGGTGTTTTTGAACTTTACTATCTATTTTGATGACAAAATTTTAAATAAGAGAGGAAGTGACAAATATCGGCCAATAATTGTTTGTTAAAATCGGTATCGGTGCATACCTAATAATAATAATAATAATAATAATAATAATAATAATAATAATAAGCACACTGTGCTTAAGTCCACACTTAACTCAAAAGGTAAGCAGTATGGAAACTTAATATCAGTTGCGTTAATGTGATTAACCAGCAGATATTGAGGAGCTGGTTATAGGGGTTACAGCTCATCTCTTACAGAGACTAGGGGTGTGATGAGATCTTGCAAGATTAAAACGTGATTTCTCAATGAGGTGAAAAGCTGTCTTGCGATATTTCTATTATGGAGTATGAGGGTGAAATTAGGACAGAATATATCACAGCTACATTTACATTACCCCTCCACTGTTGTTTTGCTTTTTATAGAAATAAAAACCATTTAATTCAGTTGGATAATGGTCACTTCAATCCCATCCAACTCATCTAAAACTAGCTGCAGAATCATATGTAGTGCAGCAGGGATCAGAGTTCACTGATCACCTGACGTAAATGATGAGATGACTGACAAGACCATGGCGGAGGATTCGTGGAACAACAGAGCCTGAGCGTCTCAGCACCGTTGCTCCCATATTGTACATATTGTCTTTTACTGCATATAATTCATACTCAGAAAGCAGAACTGAAATGACATTCTTTACAAGATGATTAGTTAAAACAATTCAAATGCATCCGCAGACTATTTTTGCAGTCATGTATTTCGTCACTGAAGATTTTCTTAAAAATACTGTGTAAAAGTCTCGCCTTGTTCTCTTGAACTCAATCTTTCGCCTCGTCTTTTGAGCCAACCCCTAAGAGAGACAGCAAAGGATGAGTAAATCACTGTTTACTGGGCAATTCAGTCTTGGATCTGGCTTTGGGAAATCAGAAACACAGGAAGGTGGGACCAGCTTGAATACAAGAGGAAAAGACAAAGGAAACACAGGCCATGCTGACTGACAGCTTAGGACACAGGATGCAAAGGAAGGGAGCATGTCATATGACTAACTAACCTGCTTTTATCGCTAGGTTAAAGTGTGTCTAGATGTGACTACAGAGTCCTGGTTAGAGCAAACACAGGAGGAAGGAAGTAGAAGACAGAAGAGATGAGCGCAGGGACTTTCTGACTTGACCCCGGGGTCACCAAACAGGATTTCATCAGCAGGGAGCAAACTTCCCGTTTTCAGACAACAGGCCCGTCATACGCCTCTCTTGTTATCGCTTTTCTTTTATTCCAGATTTACACAACCTCTTTTCTCATTCGTATTTAAAAATATCACAGATCTTTCCCTCCTACATCCCAGTGTCTCCAAGCTGCCATCACCACCTCCTCGGTTTTCTTTACAGGACATTTCAGGGTTCACTGACTGTTTGATCCGTAACGGAGGCCGTTTGACACCTTCACACACAGATTCACTCAAACACATTTTAACAAGAGCCCTCTGAAAGCCTGAGGCACTCAATGGCTCCAGCAGAATTGGGCTAATCGAACTTTCCAGCAGCTCAAGATTTAAAGGGACAAAAGCACAACAAAACGCCTCCAGTCGATCTTCACAAATCACAATAATTGTGATTCACCAACCATACTAAACTAATCTGTTTATGGGATGTCATTAGCAGTGTTGGGAAAAGTTACTTTTAAAAGTAATGCATTACAATATTGTGTTACTCCCTAAAAAAGTAACCGTGTTAGTTACTTTTTATGAAAAGTAATGTGTTACGTTACTTTTGTGTTACTTTTTCCTCACCTGGGCTGGGCTTGCTTGTTTGTTTTTTAATAACAAGAATTTTTATTTTTATTTTTGGCCTCAGGCTGAAGGAAATGCATATTCATGCCTATACAATAAAGAGAGCAGTTCAAACAAACTATTCAGCTGTGCTGCCATTCTGGAATACAGAAGAATAGGAACAGAAGATAGTGTTATCACTTCGATACCAAGTCGGTACTGAAATTTTAAAAATGAGCGCTGTTGAGTGGATTCGTAAACACCTCTGATTGGCCACTGTGTTCACGCGCTCAAAAGATATGTCTGCGATTGGCTACAACGATCAACGCATGGGAGTGTTTGAAAGCACACAGAAGTGGTTGAATTTGAAAGCGTTTTGAAAGTGGGAGCGTTTCAAAGCAGGACCGGTCCCACTGATAGACGCCTGCTCTCAAAGGCTCCCATGTGTATCTGTGTAAGTGCTCAGTGCAGAGCATCATTGATGATTTACAACATGTTTTTGAAGCGTTGATCATTGTAGCCAATCAGAGGTGTTTATGAATACGCTCAACAGCACTCAAAGAGTCACATTTGTAAAATTTCGGTATCGACTTGGTATCAAAGTCAGTACTTTTGAAAACACTACTTGACAGGTGCTTCAAACCGTGAGATTGCATACGGTAAGTGGAGGATGCCGTCAAAATGAGTGTTTGTTTTTGCTTTGTAAGAGTTTCTGCGTCGCATATGTTCTCTCAAAACAATGTGTATATTGTGCTGCGTGTAATGGTAAATTGTAACGTGCATTTATGGGAAGCTTTTGAGAGCGAAATAAAACTGCATGAATCGAAGCCGTTGCGGTGTTGAACCCCCCCCCTCTTCCCCCTCCACTCCGCAGCTTAACCACACCCACTTTTGTAGCATTTATTAAAACTGCGTTGAGAACTGACTGCTGTTGAAACAAGGGGTTTCTTGACCCTTTAAAGACAAAGTGTGAAAATTTGTACCACTAGCCTCACAAAACAGAATCGTAACAATAATGATTGCTTTCAAACCAGTTTCACAAAAAAAGGTTTTGACAAAGAAACCGGTGCTGGTCAAGCAGAGGTGAGGAAAACAGGTCCTGCCGTCTGTTTCAGACATGAAGAGCTGCTTGTGTTGTCTGAGGAAATGCAAGCAAGCACACTTTGTGTGATACTCATTTGTGGGTTGAGTCCAAACCAGGTCACAGTCATGACTTCAGATGGTGGCCCAGAGTTTACCATGTGACAGAAGGTGAGGACATGCACACAATGGCTGTGAGAATAGGAACAAGCTGCTTGATAGACCTTCCCTGGGTTTAGCACATCACACTAATCGAAAATGCAAACACACACACACACACACACACACACACACACACACACACACACATTGACATTTTAAAATGCACTTGACTCCCTTTCTCTCTTTGGCAGCTGTAACTACAAAAACCGTTGCCTTTATCAAATATTCAGCAGGTCAATATGTGTGTGTGTGTGTGTGTGTGTGTCTGTGTACATATGTTGGGCATGACTGCTAAGTGATGATATATTTATAAACTGTAAGAATTAGCCTACTTTATAAAAAGCAGCAGGTGTGCAAATAAGTATATATTTTTAGCACATCTTCTCAGAAATGCATGGATAGTTTTAAGACAAGCGGCAGATTCGATTTCTATGAAATAGTTATACAGAAATACATTTTTTTTCCAGTTTGCAAATGAAAGCTTTGATGAAGATTAGCATTTACATGCTAAAGTAATGTGTTATCCTACAGCAATGTTCTGCCATGACAAAAAGTACCAATGCTGCCGTTTTATTTCACCAGAGCTTCATTTAATGTCCGAAAGTCTTTTACACACCTTTTATTGAACCCTGGTGACACTGCCGACATCAGCGTTAATAGAAGATGCACCTCCATAAAAACTCTCCTCTTCATTGTCTGCCTTGGCGCTGCTGTAAACTAATGACAATGGACTCCTCTTCTGTTACAGAGTAAACATCCAGTTGCTGTTTTATCACGACACATGGGCTAATATTGACCAGAACTCATTTAGAACAATCTTTATAAGAATAGTTATACCTGCACCATTGAATGAAAATACTGTGTTCATTTGGTGAGACGTTTCTGTGTAAATGACTTACAAAAAACAGGTGGCATACAAATGTTGTGAAGATCATAGAATCATTTCCCCATTTTGTGGAGCCAGAGAGTTTCAGCGCATGAGAATCAAGTCGTGTTTACAGAAAACTGACGGGTCGGTAACTCATCTGGTAGTAGTTTTGATCAGGCTCTCTTGTGGTTTAGGTTTGGATAAATTAAAAGCAGTTCTGGACTGGAATAAAAGAGAGCAATCTGAACAATATTCAGCCCAAACCCACACGAATTATCTATTAAAAAAAAACAACAACAGAATACACACAGGACCTGCAGGGTTTGGACACCAAAGAAAGCGTTCACATACAGGACAGTAAGACATAAGTTGGATCCATTTTTTTTCCTAATAAAACCAGCAAAAAGAAACAAAAACCATCAGGTCAAAATGACAGTGTAACTCGATACACACTGTTTTCACATTCAAATTGCCTTTACGGTTTCTGCTTTTCCTCTTTTGTCTCATCATCTTGGATTTTTTCTCCTTTACTTCTCTTTACTCTTCTCACTTAACATTAAGGATTGTAACACACAGCACATTTTAATCACAAGAAAAAAACTGTGAAGGAATTACTTTGAAAAAAATTTCACTCAGGTATATTTCACAAATAATTACAAAGAAATGGCACGATCATGGTTAAACTGATAATCACGATTATTTTGCTCAAAATTATAATCACGATTATTCACGGCCATTTTGCACATTCTTTACCAACCTACACTTCACCCAAAAGGCCTGTAGGTGGCACACCGACTTCATATTAGATGGTAAATCAATACAAAACTCATGGTTTTGGTAAACACTTTGTATTCTGTATTCACATTCGATTTTTAAAGCAACACAATTCGTTTGCAAATGAGACAAACCACAGATTCAGATTGCCTTGCAAATTCGTAAAGCAAAGAACGATGCTCTTTGATTTTTTATATATATATATATATATATATATATATATATATATATATATATATATATATATATATATATATATATATATATATATATATATATTATATATATCACCAAATGAACAATTCAATCATTTTCCCGATTGAATTGTTGCATTCTGCAAACAGTAAGGTGGAGATCCGTGTTGCATTTGTTGGGATTCATCGCTGAAGGTTTGATCATGGCAGATTTAGTCACACAAATAGTACGAGTGGCTTGTGAAGAAACAAAGACTGGCTGTATGACACTTTCATTGAAGCAGAATTTTGCTGTGGAGATCGCTAACCTCCAGCGCACGTGTTTGTTTTCAGATCATCAGCGCTTCTTCCGCATTTAGAGGGAGCGCGTGCACAGAGTTGCCTTGATTGCACAGATTAAGTGAAACATCGGAAAAAAAACGGAATCAAAAAACGGAATCTTCTGTATAACGTGGAATGTCACAGAATTTTTTGTAAATTTTTTGATGAATAAATAAAAAGCAGGTCAGTACACTTAAATCAAATTAGGGAAGAAAAAAAAAAAAAAAAAAAAACAGAATTTGGGAAAAATAGTAAAATGGATTCTATAGGGCCCTACAAGTAACACACTGAATTAAACATGAAACTTTGAAGTAGAAAGAATCAAATAGGACTTTCTTGTAAAACGTACTCTAATAATCGGTTTTCGTCAGAGTAAAAAAGTCATTTTGCAGCTTTAAAACAAAAGTAATAATAATAAATTTGCAGATGCAAAAATGCAGACGCACTCCAACAAAACCACCCCACCCATTCCAGCAATAAATAATTCTTTACAAATATAGCTATTTATGTCATCTGGTGCAATTTTCTGTATTTTTTATATCGCAATTTCAGTTTTTTTCCCCCCTTTTTTTCCCTCAATATCGTGTAGACCTATTTTTATCTTTGGTTTAAAATAAAAGCAAATGAAGATGATCAACAAATTCCAAGAACGGTGCAACACAAGCACTGGCCTTGCCTCTTCAACATTTATCTTCTTTCTTCTGTAAACTCAGCCTGTCCAGACATGTGCTGCACTAGATCCCACAGCGACGTCTGCAATGACACCGCCCTGCACCAGAATAACCTGTACCTGTGTGTACCTGTCCTCCTGCATATCCCTGATACACCGAGAGCTTTCCCTCTGCTCCTGTCAGACCATGACACAGTCCAGGTCCGGCACAGCTCAAAGAAAAATCGCATGTTTACGGGCCACGCTTTGAGAGAGCTTAGCATGAGACTAAGAGGCCGAGAGAGAAAAAAAAAAATCCAGCTCACGTGAGGCTAAAACTTGGCAGGCGAAAGCACATAGTTCAAGTTCAATGCACTGTGAGTGCTGAAAGCTGTGTGCCGCGGTTGCTTTATTGATGTTTTTTTTTCCTTGGGCCGAATACAGCGGTTGATAACAGATCCAGCTCAAAACACTACGAACTGAATTGCAGAAAAAAAGAACATTGCTGGATAAGTTGCACATTAAATTTAAAGGGGTGGGTTGATTATGATTTCACTTTTTTAACTTTAGTTAGTGTGTAATGTTGCTGTTTGATCATAAACAACATCTGCAAAGTTACGACGCTCAAGGTTCAACGCAAAAGGAGATATTTTCTTTTACACAAATCACTGTTTAAGGACTACAACAAACGGCTGGTAGGGACTACAACAAGCTTCTTCCCAGGCTGGTGACATCACTAACCCTAAAATTTACATAAACCCCGACCTTGAGAACATGCAACAAACAATTGTTGTAGACGAGTGTCGTTACCATGCCATCATTTTTACAGCGGACTGCTTTACAAACGAGGGTCAATTCAATGCTGGATTTGCACAAAAGATTAACATGACAGCACATGCTAGTCGAGGAGTTGGATCAACTCCACAGCAACTACATAAATGTATCCACTAACCATTCAGAAACGTCCAGTTTCATTCTAAAAGTTGTAACTTCTTCCTGAGTCTCTCCATCAGTGTCCGACTCCGGTTTGAACAATGTAAGGCTGAACACTGATACTGACAATCCTCATTTTGGCTGCGTGAGATTCTCCAACTTTGTTGTTGTTGAGCAACCGAAGCGAGAGTTGTTAACTTTACTGGAAAGGGGGCTGGGAGCAGCAGCTCATTTGCATTTAAAGGGACACAAAAACGCTGTGTTTTTGCTCACACCCAAATAGGGGCAAATTTGACAAGCTATAATAAATGATCTGTGGGGTATTTTGAGCTGAAACTTCACAGACACGTTCTGGGGACACCAGAGACTTTATAGGTCCCCTTTAATACTTATCAAACCACTAATCCTATGTAGAGCAATAGGAGCATGCATCACTAACAATGTGAAAAAGAGCATATTGGATACGGTAAGTGATGTTGACAGACCGATTAAATCAGACTGAGTGTCTGTGAAATTGTTTGTGTCATCACACTGATTGATCCTTCACAATTCGTCTCCATCTCTCGAGGTCTGAAATTCACAAATCTAATCAAGTCCAATTCAACAGCCTGAGTGTCTCACAAAAAGACACACAATTAACACTGTTTCCAGCTAATGTGCCGACCTGAGCACTGAAGCAGCGAGACCCAGTTTTACAGAGACACACAATGAGGCATTCTGGGTTTGGATCAGATATTCATGTGGACAGAATAATCCTGTTGTGTCTGCACGGGTTAAGCCTGTCTGATTTTGGGGTGGTCCTGTGGTCTTAGACACTTAAAACTGTAATGTGTGAGCCGTTTGAGTATGTGTGAGTCATGTGTGGACAGTGTAATCGCAGGCGGGAAGAGCAGTATGACACAATAACCTGTTTTTTTGTGAGGATTTATGAGGACCGATTTGCTGCCGTATGTGTGCTGAATCAATCTGAATAAAGCTGCTTCATATTCTAGAACGGCATTCGGAGAGAAACAGATTTACTAAGAAAGGGAAATAGGTTTAGATGCACTTTGAATGCAGAAAATGTGTCCGTTTAGTGTTTATGCACTCTTGAGATTACAAAAAAAAATACTTCGTCCAGTGACCAGGGCCCAAAATTAACAGCAACAAGTGCCGAATGCGAGTAAGAAAACAGTTTAAACAGTGTCCAGATGGCAGGTACATTTATGAGGAACTGTGACATAATACATGGCTGAAATCAAACGGTTAGAATGAGTCTGTTCCTTGCTGATATAAGCAACACAAGAGAGTCAATACACAGACATACAATACGTCATCTGAAGAAAACATTCATTAGGGCCCTGATATGATTTCCGTAATGCAGAAAAGGCGGATGGAATCGCGGAATCCGGTCATAAAAATGGGACTGTTTACTGTAAAACAATGAATAAATAAAAATGTAGGCCAGTAGACTTAAATCAAATAGCGATATATACTAGCGTCTGTGAATATTAAACCGCAAAAAGATGATTTCTGCATGTTCTTCGTGTCTCTGTGTGAATGAATGACGCGGACTGTAAATTGTTATTAAAACTAAGAAATAATCACAATTTGTCAGTGTTTTAATTATAACAGCAAAGCTGGTGTGCAGCACTTTGTTTGACAAAAGTTTGTTTAATGTCATATGATTAAAAGAAATTAGATTTATGTTTTATGCCTTCATTTGATTGCTAGAAAAATTAAAAATGCACAAGACAGAATTTCTGAGAAATTTTTTTTTTTATAGAAATGGAATATTAAAAAAATAATAAATGTTGTTGTTTTTATGAATTCAGTTAATTAGATATGCTTTTTGATTATTCAAATATACAAAAGGTATGCAAAAGTTTGGGAACCACTTGCAGAATCTGTGAAAATGTGAATAATTTTGACAAAATAAGAGAGATCATACAAAATGCATGTTATTTTTTATTTAGTACTGTCCTGAGTAAGATATTTTACATAAAAGATGTTTACATAAATTCCACAAGACAAAAAATAGCTGAATTTATTAAAATGACCCTGTTCAAAAGTTTGGAAACCTTTGGTTCTTAATACTGTGTGTGGTTACCTGATGATCCATGACTGTTTGTTTGTTATGTGATGGTTGTTCATGAGTCTCTTGTTTGTTCTGAGCAGTTAAACTGAGCTCTGTTCTTCAGAAAAATCCTCCAGGTCCTGCAGATTCTTCAGTTTTCCAGCATCTTTTGCATATTTGAACCCTTTCCAGCAGTGACTGAATGATTCTGAGATGCATCTTTTCACACTGAGGACAACTGAGGGACTCAAACACAACTGTTAGAAAAGGTTCAGACATTCACTGATGCATTAATGGACAGGGGGTGAAAACATTTGGAATTTGAAGATCAAGGTAAATTGTACATAATTTGTCTTCTGGGAAAAATGTAGGTATCTTCTGTCGCTTCCGGAGGGCAGTACTAAATGAAAAAAAAAAGATATTTCAACAAAAAGAGAAAAATGTGGACATCTTCATCCTGTTCAAATGTTTTCACCCCCGGCTCTTAATGCATCATGTTTTCTTCTGGAGCATCAGTGAATGTTTGAACCTTTTCTAATAGTTGTGAGTCCCTCAGTTGTCCTCAGTGTGAAATGATGGATCTCAGAATCATACAGTCACTGCTGGAAAGGGTTCAAATATGCAAAAGATGCTGGAAAACTGAAGAATCTGCAGGACCTGGAGATTTTTTCTGAAGAACAGAGCTCAGTTTAACTGCTCAGGACAAACAAGAGACTCATGAACAACCATCACACAACAACAACAAAAAAAAACAGTCGTAGATCATCAGGTAACCACACACAGTATTAAAAACCAAAGGTTCCCAAAATTTTAAACAGGGTCATTTGAATAAATTCAGCTATTTTTTGTCTTGTGGACTTTATGTAAACATCTTTTATGTAAAATATCTTACTCAGGACAGTACTAAATAAAGAATAACATGCATTTTGTATGATCTCTCTTATTTTGTTAAAATTATTCACATTTTCACAGATTCTGCAAGTGGTTCCCAAACTTTCGCATACCACTGTAATTAAACCATTAAAATTGAATCCAGAAAACTTAAAACAGAAAACACAAAATTTAGTAAAAATAAAACCGATTTTGAGGGAAAAATTTTTTTTGAACGCATTTCACAGGGCCCTAAAAATATGTTTTGTTAAACTTTTAATAAATTGCTGTGTTAAATTGTGTAAGTTTCATGATTCACAAGTCCAAAAAAAATGTAAACAGAAAAAAACTGAATTCTGAAAAAAATAAAGTGGATTTCATAGGGCCCTACATTCATCATGGCTTGTGCATCATTTCTCGAAAAACTAGGAATATTCCTTGCATTAAGCTACAAAATATTGGGAGCAAAAAGCCCAATATTGTCCTATTTTTGGCAGACAGAATGGCTTATATATGATGCACAATGACCTGCACTGAAATTAATATGCAAGGACTAATCAGCTAAATAATTAAATTAAAAAATTTAAAAATTTAAAAAAAGAGAATTTTAAAAAAAAAGGTGTCATTGCCAGTAATATTTAAGGCTGATAAATTCTGTCAGTTCATTCACTTTTGGCCAGTGTGGCAGAAAGTTAATTTTGTACCCTAAATGTCACATTTCCATCACACATTTGTGTTTAATACCAAAGTTAATATTTATGCTAAACCATAATGGTTAGAGTTCAACAAATACACAGCTGAAAAAAGCCACTCTCACGTCACACAGAGCCTTTAAACAAAGGAGCCATTTTTCTCTCGCTCAAAGCCAAAATGCAAAACACCAAATTAGAATGTCGAACTCACAGCATCTACCGGCAGCTTTAAACAAGAACTACCTGAACACAGGCTTTGCTCACGCTCACAAACCTACAAACCCCCTCATTCACCATGCCTGACTATTTCACACTTCACTTCTCATATTTGGGTGTTTAATGAGTTCTCTTATGGCTAAAACAGCAGACCAGACTTGTATGTTCCTTTCCCTGCATCTTCAGTAACAGTTTTGGTTTAATCATTGAAGGACCAGCTGTAACAGGGTCGCCATAAGGACTTGTACCTCTCCAGCGGTCTCCATAACAACACAACCTTCGCCCCGTTTCCTCATTTTCAGTGGTGACGCAAGATACTTTGAGCATTAAGTGTTACAGCACATGTCGAAATATGTGTGGTCATGAGTTAATCTTCAACGCAATGCAGGAAATTCTCATTTCAATCTGTTTGTCTAATATCTAGGGCTAGGGCCAAATCAGATCATAAGCAATCAACCTGAATTTTGCATTATGCATTCAATAGTTACCCGAGCACATTCAGCAACATCTAACATCCAAATAATGAGTCAAACATAACATATTAAAAGGCAAATACAGTGTCTCTGGTAGTGTTGTCAAAAGTACCGGTACGTCGGTACCAAGTCAGAAATTTTGAAAACGTGACGATACCAGCATTTCTGTAGGACAGGTAGTTAGGGATGTTCGATTCCGGCATTTTTGGAATCGATTCCGATTCCTGTTTCTGGAATCGATTCCAAAAATCGATTCCTCACTGTTATTTTCGATTTTTTTTATTTTTTAATACCAACACCGTGTCTAACATTGTTGCGTCTTACCGTGCCACACAGCGAGAAACTCTACACCGGGTGTGACCGTTGCAAATCCATTTGTCCTTCCTATTAGACATATTGCGAGTGCTTCTTGGTCATAAATAGAACGAGGCTGTTGTTCAATTGATGGCTGGATCAAACGCTTTTTCGGGGCAGGCGGAGTTTCTCCCTCCCCATCCTCCTTTTGGAATTGCGATTACGAAAAAATAAAAACCCTTCCTGAGTTAATGAGGCTAGGCTACCTAAATCTGACGTAAAATGGTGCATCAGATTAGTTAATTGTTATCAGATCCTCCTCTGTCACCTCCTTTTTGTGAACGGCATCATTGGGGATGTTGTTTTATTATATGCTAATTTTTTAATCGCAAATTTGGCATTTAACTTCATTATTGGTCGAATCTAACGTAAAGTAGACCTTGGTGTTGACCTTGGAGGCATTCTTCTTTGTGTGAGTGTGATTGATTGTTGTTGTCGATTGATTTATTCTTCTTGTCCTAAACTACAACGAGTAAGATCAAACCCCGCCCAGCAACCAATTCTAGAGATTTCATTGGGTCAGTCACTGCGCTGATTGCCTACACAATGCTGAAATAATCATCCTACCCTAAACCATACTCTGTGTCACGACTGGATCCATTTATTTAGTCTGAACTTTATTTCTTTACAGGTGACATGATTATGTTGACAAATGGCTACAGGCCGCGGTTTGTGTTAAAAAAAAAAAAAATCTTAGGAGTCGATTCCCCTTAATGGAATCGACTCAATTCCCAACACCTCAGAATTGATTCTTTTTGGAATCGATTCCCAGTCCTACCAGTAGTACCAAGTATATTCGGTACCCACTGATAGGCCTGTGCCAGTATTTACGTGAATATGACACAAGTGAAGCTTTGTTTACAGAATAAATAACAGGTAATTAAATGTGACATCGCAGCCATGGAAACAATTTGGTCCATGCCGAATGAGAGAGGTACGCGAGTCCATACATTTAAGCTTTGTATTCCATTTTGCGAATCGCGATCTGGTCACCCGATGAGCAGAAAATTTAACAATATTCCATTAGTTATTCCGCTGAACATGGAATCTCAAATCTTCACTCACACATGGGATTATAAACGTTTCTTTCTTCGGTTCGCTTTTAATTAGGCCTATTATATTCGCATTCTTTACTGTGGTAAAGTGGAAAAAACACTGTAGGACAGAAACCTTTTTGCTTGCACGTCAGTTTCTATTTAACACAGTTTGCGCTTGTTATTAGACTTTATAAGGCACGTCAAGTTTATTTGTATAGCGCGCTTCACACACGCCGGTGATTTTTACTTTCACTCTCTCTGGCAGCGCAAAATCAAACATAACCTGAATGTCTGAAGATAAAACTCGCACTTTAGACCCTTTACAAGTGTCGGTTGCTTGTAACATCAGGAGATAACATGAAGATATTATTAAAGAGAAATGGTCTCTTTCCTGCTCGTGTCCCACATCCCTCTCAAAGTGCAGAGCGGCAGGCTTTATGACTCATCTTTGTTTGGAAATATAAAACGAATGTTTTTTAAATAATATTTAACTTTCTATTAGGTTACCATTATTTACTGATATTTATTTAATAGTTTTACAGGCTGTAGTGTGTCGTTTCACTGACGGAAAAGCTCAAATAAACATGCACGTCTGTTACAAAATGGACGTTTGTTTATTTATTTTTTTTATATTTCAAAAATTATTTCATTGAGGTATACTGTATATACACACACAAGCATACACACACACGCTCCAAATATTTATATGTATGAGTACCATCATACTTAATATGTCTTTAAAATAGGCTAGTTAAATAAAATAGTAAAATATTTCCAACAGATTTTCCTGTGGTACCGAAATTGGTACAGAGAACCGTAAAATTTTAATGGTACTGGTACCGACTACTGGAATTTTTGTACCGTGACAACACTAGTCTCTGGGCTTCTGCAGGTGCACAAGCTTGAATTTAGCATGAATGGGGGAAAATAGGCCACAGTCTGTCTATGCCTGGCCGACTGCCTGTGGCAAAAGATCGTGTCTGTCCTCCGTCAAACTCTTTTCTCCTCTCCCCTGCCCTAAAAAGAGCTCTCAGCACATCTCCTGCCTTAGCGCTAATCATTTTAGATGAAGCACAACCATAACACCAAATCTAATTTCTAGAGATGCAGCAATACAGACATTTTATAACCAATACAATGGCCCAAAACAATTAATGAAGTTTCAATTCAAGTATTTAATTTCCACACATGCCTTAAGTCAAGTAATCAGGCATTAAAATATTATAATGTACAATAGTAAATATAGTTATACAACTTTTTATTGCACAAAATAATATTAGTACTACTAAAGCTGAGAGAAATAGAAATATGAGACCTTATATAATCAGACTAATATTGATCAATAATGACTGAAATTTCATGTATCCCTACTAGGGATGTCACCAAATCATACCAAAAATCTAGTAGTCGGTACCGATACCACCAAAAGGACACGATACTCAATACCAAAGTTGATACCACGGTTAAAAAAAAAAAACAAAAAAAACCAAAACAATAAAACTTAAACATGAACTCCTTTCAGGGCCGGAATTTCATTTCAGAAAATGGGGGGAATTCACCCCTTAGGTTACTCTTTTGGGGGAGCGCCATTTGAATATTGTGAGCAGCAAGCTCATTGGCTGCAGACGCAACATGAACCAAATCAGCTTGTACCAAGTAGTTAACGCTGAGAATATCATCAGTTTTGCGTTAAGCACCCATCAGCCTGTGCCATCTAGAGTTTCATGACAGAACTAGGCATTAACTAAAGCCATAACATATTACATCCGCCATGTTGTCTCTTTGGTTGAGAGCGCATTGACTGAAGACCGTCTTTCAGAGAGTGCGAGAGTACTTTAAAGTTTAAATTCGCTTGAATTTATAAATTGGCATGATATAAAACAATGTGCGCTAAAGTCTTGTATTGCACCGTGCAGATCACTTGCAAAGCAAAATCAATGTGGATACTATGGATGTGAAGCCATGTGTGCATTTTGAGAGAGAGAGAGAGAGAAGACGTGGTACCGCTGTTTGTGAAATTACGTCTCAAGGAAAGTTTTAAAATGACTGATTTGCTCTGATAATCTGTTTAGGTTCAACCTACATGCTAGTGCATGTACTATTGGTGTTGGTTCTCATGACCCTACTGATCTCCATTCAACTACAGTTGTAAAGCTCCCAGCATAACAATCTCCAATTTGAACCAATCCAAGCGTTTGTTCTGAATGCACATCATCATTCTACATTTGGCTCAGCTCTGAAATTCCCACGGCTGTCTGGAAGGATCTTCCCCCAGGACACTCACTGTGATGACAGCCTTGCTGAGGCAAAGGGAACCACGACAGCCGTACTCTCGTTCGTCTTGGGATTTGTAGTAACTCAAGGTGTTGTTCTTCAGCACGACCCAACGGTCCTGCCATCCGTGAATGTAGTTAGTCCACTGCAGAGGGAACACAAAAGATGACACTTTGTTGTGAGAAAACCACAGAGTGAACAAGTATGTTATTATCATTTCTATCATGACAACTCTGAGAAGATTTTTAGCATTGTAATGATATGGCAATGTTAAAGGGGACCTATAATGCCCCTTTTACAAGATGTAATATATTGTTCCCAGAATGTGAAGTACTGTGAAGTTTCAGCTCAAAATACTGCACAGATCATTTATTACAGCTTGTCAAATTTGTCCCTATTTGGGTATGAGCAAAAACACAGTTTTTGTGTGTGTCCCTTTAAATGCAAATGAGCTGGCCCCCTTTCCAGAAGAGGGCAGAGCTTTAACAGCTCACGCTTCAGTTGCTAAACAACAACAAAGCTGGAGAATCTCACGCAGCCAAAATGAGGATTGTCAGTAACGGTGTTCAGCCTTACATTGTTCAAACCGGAGTCGACACTGATGGAGAGACTCAGGAACAAGTTACAACTTTTAGAATGAAACTGGACGTTTCTGAATGGTTAGTGGATAAATTTATGTAGTTGCTGTGGAGTTGATCCAACTCCTCGACTAGCATGTGCTGTCATGTTAATCTTTTGTGCAAATCCAGCGTTGAATTGACCCTGGTTTGTGAAGCAGTCTGCTGTAAAATGACGGCATGTCAACAACACTCTACTACAACAACTCTTCCTCTTCTCTAAAGCAGCCCAACATGGCTTCACCCTCTTTGTTGCATGTTCTCGGGGGCGGGGTTTATGTAAATTTTGGGGTTTGTGATGTCACCAAGCTTAGCTGTAGTCCCTACCAGCTGTCTGTTGTAGTCCTTAAAAAGCAATTTCTGTAAAAGAAAATATCTTCCTTTGCATTGACCTTTGAGCATCGTAACTTTGCAGACGTTGTTCATGCTCAAACAGCAACATTACACACTAACTAAAGTTAAAAAAGTGAAATCATAATCAAGGACCCCTTAAATGTATTTGGTCTTGGCGGAATAGATCTGCTATGCTGCTGCTGTTGTTGTTGTTAATTATTGCTGCTGCAGAGCAATTACAAGAACTTTCTACTGCCAATACAAACGAAGATACGCTGCTGTACGTATGCAAGACATACTGCTGCTGCACAAATAGCATATATAAATTTACTCTAGCAGATCTATACAGGTGGAGCTGGGGACGGTGGAGGGTTTCAGAGGAACTCTATACAAACTGCTTTGGTGAATGCTAACCATGTTGTGAGCAGCTTGTGCCAAGCAGTTAATGCTAAGAATATCATCAGTTTGTGTTAAGGGCCTATCAGTCTGTGCCATCTAGACTTTCATGACAGATCTAGTCATTAACATCCACCATGTTGTCATTGTCATGTGACCTACGGCATCAGTTGCATCACTTCCATTCACAAAAAAAAAAAGTACATAAATGATACAAAAAATAAACACACAGTGCACACAGCCATGTTGTTTACTTATGATGACAATGCACAATACAACAACTGATTATATTGTTGAATATATAAATATCCTCAATGGAGGAGGTGTTTAAGTCATTGCATGTGGAATAATTCAGTAATCTCTCATGGAAAACGCTCCTCTCATCACAAAACCAGATGATCAGCTGTCTGAGTCATGAGGAGAGGTTTTCTCGTTTAATCCCATCAGGAAGAAAAGACGAGCACATGAACTCTAGTAACCCCAACTAACTCCAGCTTCAGCTCATGACCTGCTGCATCCCTTCTCAATTATACTGATTATACATGCATAATGAAAGACATTCATGTATCACATATTAGGTAGACCATTAATAATAAAAAAAATCTAAAAAAAAAAACAGTCTTGGTTAACATAACCTTGTGGTCTAAAGAGCAGCATATGGTCACCATGCACTGTAAATCACTTTAAAAAATTAAACCAAATTAGTATTAACGTAATGCGAACACAATTATATATTATTTAAACTGTTAAGTATTTTTAGTATTTGTTGCACTGCGTTTGACTTGGGCTTAATTTAATTTAAAAAACCCATGTGTCCGGGCAGTAATGAGAATATAATGAGAGTCACCACTGAGGAACAGATCAGAAGTAAAAAATATGGCATATTACGGTGATGTAAAAAAAGGTAAAAATCTGTTTAAATGCCATGAAAACAATGTCACCGTGCAAAATTTCTTAGCGATCCTAAAATTACGCATAACTACAACTGTTCCTTATGATTTTAAACATGTTCTTGACAGGCTTCGTGACATTCAACTAACTGACTGGCGTTTGTTTACATCGGATCAGGTGGAAACACACACACAAACACGCGCTTTCCCTGTTCGCGAGGCGTTATTCGAGATCTTTACCCACCTTACTGAGCACCCCGCTGAATTCCACCACCCCTCCGTGCGGTCCGGGTCCCGGTTCGGCGTCCAGATCCTCCTCGGAACCGGAGGAGTTCCAGCTCTGGCTGTCCGGCAAGAGCCTGCCGTTAGGAAGCGGGCTGGAATTCATAACGAACGCACGAACGCTCCACTGAGAGGGAAACACGACAAAAACAGAAGGATTGCGGGCGTAATATCAGCGATGAATCTCGGTTAGAAGGCCTCGCATCGATTATGGTGTTGTATATCCAGAAAATCCCGAAAATAAGCGATAAATGTGGAAGTAGACCGTCCGTGTGTTGATTTCACGCGACTCCGTGAGCATGTCAGCGTGAGGCTGCGCGAGGCGAGAGCGAGACACCCGCCCCCTCTCTCTCTCTTTCTCTTTCCCTCCCTCTCTCTCTCTCCAAAAAAAAAAACGCCCTCTAAATCAACATCAGCAGCCAAAAAAGATTATGCTCACTCACAAAAACAAAAACACGCGAACGGATCGGAAAAAATGTGGCAAAAAAAAAAAAAAAAATGTTTTTACCTTTTCTATTTTTTTCTCAGTTTTTGAATGTGGCTTACGGCAACGTCATCCTCAACCGCGGAGGCGCGCGCTTGCAGCTCTACCTCCAGAGCAAGGGGCGCTGGCTAGTGTATGACGTCACCAAAGCCTCGTTTCCTTAAATGGAAACCCTTTGCCCCGCCTTTCTTTAGAAATGATTGGCAGTTTGGGAGAGTTTAAAAGCACCCAGCTTTTGGATTTCACAGCATTTGGGTGAATATCAATAATATTCTAAACAATAACGTCAATAATTAATGTAAACATTAATTATTTATCATTTTGTCGATATATTTGTGTGTGAGTAACGTTTATTTTCAACAAATATTGATTGGTTAAGTGCTAAATAGCTCTAGGTAATCATGGTAACGCCACTGTAAACAGCAAAACATTACGTGAGGCGAGAGAGAGAGAGACTGTTGTGGGTGGTTTCCAGGTCTTTGCTATGTAGTTGCTAAGGTGTTATGAGTTGTTGTTAGCATTTTTCTATGCGGTTGAGTGTGTTGTCTTTGGTTGCTAGGTTGTTTACTAGATTAATTTTAACCTTTTCGTTTTTGCTTTGTGTTATGATCATTTAAATGCACTTATTCTTAATAAAACAGGGTTTCAAATAAATATGCCAATACAGTATATTCATCAAATTCACTATCTTGTCACACAGATTAGGGAAAAAGCATGACCTAAGTGGGAGAATCCTTTAGTGCAGATTCATATACATTCTAAACAAACAGAAAAGTGTGACCCACTTCCTCTTCCTGTTGACCTCTGGTGGAGAGCGTGTACTTGTGGTTTGTCACACGACCATGTTTTGCCCAAGCACAACTTTAAATAAAAAAAAAATGGAGCCTGCGATTTTCCAAACATGAATTATATGTGGAAAAGGTTGTGGCCATGACGGTATTGTTCAAAAAGATAGAAATGTATAAAAAAGTATCATATTTATATTTCATCACTTTTGGCATGTGAAACATCCCACTGCAAGCTCCATTTTTGAGCTCAAGGCTGTGGGAAAACCAAAGAATAAATGCATAAAACAATACATATACAATTATCACACACTGTGTGTTATAGTAAATGGATACTAAATGCTGAGCCTCAGAATACGCAAAATTTTTACTGAAAGTGCATTCTCTGTTATATGTATCTATTTTTAATGTCAATATGCCTTGTTGTACTGATTTTTAAAAGGCTTTATTTAAAGCAAATAGTACACATTAGAAGTAAGGATGCACTTATATAGTTATTGTGGCTAATGACCGATAATAATAGGCCTTTTGGACTTTGCCAACTGCATAGAGACACGCTTAAAACCACTCTGAACATCTTATCAAGAGTAATGCAATAGCATTATGGTGGTGCGATCTGCAAATGCAAGAATTACTTATATTTTTTATATTATAAGTCATCAAATAATTGTAAATTATTTAAGATGTTTCATTTTTTTGAGCTGTTGACATATTTTCATAGTTGTGGCAGTAGCTTATTCTGATTTAAAGAGTGATTATACTTCCATGCTATTTTGTAAAATGACATTTTGCCTAATAATGGATGCACAGATTGTAGCCATCTTACAAATGGCTGATGATTTTTTTTCTTCAATCATTGTGATCAGTGCTCAGTATCCTCCATTCACAGCAGTTGTGCCCATTAGCTGTGCATCATTCCCCTGTGACCGAAGCTCAGATATTCAGGTCACTTTACCACACTGAGCTCTTCTAACTGGAGAAAAAGGACTTTATCTGTAATATAATACTAGAGACCACAATAGCACTTCATTAGTTTTGCCATTAAGGTTACACATGCATATCAAAAGCAAAGCATTAGCGCCCCACCATAAAATGTTCCTGACACTTTCCATTTGTTCGCACACATTTTGTCTGACAGGAATGGGTGAACTGCCTTCCTCTGTAACATTGTGGCTGTGTGCTGAAGAAGAAAAGGGGATTGATGGATGTTACGGATGGATGAAGGTGAATCAATGG
Organism: Elopichthys bambusa; assembly: GCA_037101425.1. Taxonomy (NCBI): domain Eukaryota; kingdom Metazoa; phylum Chordata; class Actinopteri; order Cypriniformes; family Xenocyprididae; genus Elopichthys; species Elopichthys bambusa. Next base: position 2,158,393 of record CM074450.1, read on the forward strand.
ATGAGTCAGTATGGAGGTATGATGATTTGAATGAATATGTCAAGCTGAAAAAGATGTGGGCAGGTAGATGGATGGATGGATGGAGAGACATCCCAGGAAGTCATGTTCAGCATATATATGTATATATACCGATCAGGCATAGCATTTTGACCACCTTCCTAATTTTGTGTTGGTCCCACTTTTGCTGCCAAAACAGCCCTGACCCGTCGAGGCATGGATTCCACTAGAGCCCGGAAGGTGTGCTGTGGTATCTGACACCAAGATGTTAGCAGCAGATCCTTTAAGTCCTGTAAGTTGTGAGGTGGAGCCTCCATGGATCAGACTTCTTTGTTCAGCACATCCCACAGATACTCTGGGAATTTGGAGGCCAAGTCAACACCTCAAACTCGTTGTTGTGCTCCTCAAACCATTCCCGAAACATTTTTGCTTTGTGGTAGGATGCAAAGAGGCCACAGCCACCAGGGAATACCGTTTCCATGAAAGGGTGTACATGGTCTGCAACAATGCTTAGGTAGGTGGTACGTGTCAAAGTAGCATCCACATGGATGGCAGGACCCAAGGTTTCCCAGCAGAACATTGCCCAAAGCATCACACTGCCTCTGCCGACTTGCTTTCTTCCCATAGTGCATCCTGGTGCCATGTGTTCCCCAGGTAAGCGACGCACACGCACCCGGCCATCCACGTGATGTGATTCATCAGACCAGGCCACCTTCTTCCATTGCTCCGTGGTCCAGTTCTGATGCTCACGTGCCCACTGTTGACTCTTTCGGTGGTGGACAGGGGTCAGCATGGGCACCCTCACTGGTCTGCAGCTATGCAGCCCCATACGCAACAAACTGATGCACTGTGTATTCTGACACCTTTCTATCAGAACCAGCATTAACTTCAGCAGTTTGGGCTACAGTAGCTCGCCTTCGCTCCCCACGAGCCTCGGCCTCCCATGACCCTGTCACCGATTCACCACTGTTCCTTCCTTGGAGCACTTTTGATAGATACTGACCACTGCAGACCGGGAACACCCCACAAGAGCTGCAGTTTTAGAGATATTCTGACCCAGTCGTCTAGCCATCACAATTTGGCCCTTGTCAAAAGCCTTACGCTTGCCCATTTTTCCTGCTTCTAACACATCAACTTTGAGGACAAAATGTTCACTTGCTGCCTAATAAATCCCACCCACTAACAGGTGCCAATAAGAGATAATCAGTGTTATTCACTTCACCTGTCAGTGCTCATAATGTTATGCCTGATCGGTGTATATTCATACATTAAATATATATGTTTTGTGAGAACTGTTTGGCCCTTTATTATTTAGACAGTCTGTGAAAGTGCCATTCATTTAGTATTAGTCTTTTTCTATTTCTATCTCTCTGTATTTCTTCACCTCTCACACAGTAAACACACCAGATGCAGTGCACATTCCTTCTCTGTGCCTGTCGGTCTTACTCATGGGATTGAAGGACTCATGTGCACATGAGTCAGACACAGTTGGCAATGAAGCGAACATGATCTTATTAGTCATGATTATAGCAACGGATCTTATGGCACAGGCGCACCCACATTGTCTTAACCTCTTTCACTTCCTGACTTTGCAATTATTCAAATTTCAGTATCTGTTAATGTTCATTAACCTCCAGTATAATGCTTTCCAGCAAAGTTATGAAATAGATTACCAATACAGATAAGTTTATTTGTCACATATCCTTCTTAAAGTACTGTTCTTGGGAAGTTCCTACTTAGCAGCGTTGGATGAAATACAGAATTTAAAAAAAAAATTAGTTAGAATTTGAATTTAATTGGCCACAACACACAGCTTTCTATCTTCAAAGATGTCATGAAATGAAAATTCACCCTATCTGTTTTTTTAAATGCATGTTTTATATTTTATTATGAATGTTGCATCATGTATATGTTTCCATTTTTATGTCATAACTGGTTCTTCTGGGTCTTCTTCTCTCTGGTGACGTATGCTAGACTTCTAGTAGGATGCACAACCCTTTTCTTCCAAATATTTCTAATGTGAGTTCAAGTGATTTCAGACTGATTACTGTAGGCACTAAATGATTGACAGATTTCAAAGAAAATTACATTCAGGCTCCTTTTTTTTTTAGCTTCAGACTGATTTCATTCAGTTGGAGAATGTGAAAAATGTATAATATTTTGAGTCGATTTTAGAACACATTTTGTTATCATTTGTAATGTCTTTTAGCAACGAGACACATGATTCTGCATGAGTTTGTTGTGTGGAAAGTCTAGTAGTGTATTATCCTCGGTTGTTTAGTGTACACACTCTAAAAAATAGTGTGTTGGCTCAAAAAAACAAAGGCAACTTTTATGGCAACTTTGAGTGAATTTACATTCAACCAACAAGCTACACTGAGTTAGAGGAACTTAATAATTTATAGCGTAAACACACATTTTTAAGTTGATTACTCAAAAAAAAAAAAAAAAAAAAAAAAACAAGTCACTCCAACTATCAGAATTGTAGCCCTGGAACCAATGAATCTTATCTATTTCAGTTCAAATCAACAGCTATCATAACACATGCTAACACAACTTATTTAACATGTATATTTAATGATCAAGTAAGATATTACTCGTCACTGACGGTCAACGTAGTGTTTACCTTCACGTATCTAGTCTTCAGCACAATGATAACCACAAAAACTCTTTTAAATGCCAAACATAACAGCATTAAACACTAACAGGTCTTTCCCTTTCCCATAAATGAACACTTAATTTCAACATTTATTCTCCTTAAGCCCTGGGTATACTTTGTTTTTTTACACGTACACTAGCATGCACACACAGTTGAACACACAGCCTTGCGAAGTATACTTCACTTGACTCGTACACAGTCGTTCGACGCATGCGTTACTCTCGCCACGAGTTACAACCCATGTAAACATCTTTGTATTCTTTCATGCTAGAGTTGTACAAATGAGGTTACTTTCTAACCTGTTTGCACAGTCTCTCGTCTATGTAGGCCTCCATTGTCGCTGTAGCTTGCATACATTCTGGTCTGATCTGTTTATGCAGGTTTTCTTCGACTACATTGTGAATCGACGCCCCCAGTTGCCACTTTGTGGATAAACTAATTACTGCAAAAAAAAAAAAATAATAATTGCGACCTGCACGTACAAATACACGCGTTTATAAAAATCCGCTGGTGCACGTACAGTACGCACATACTTTTCTGATGACGAAATTCACGTCACGCACACCCTCGTGTACGCGTAAAAAGTGAAGTTTACTTTGGGCTTCATCCAGTCCTATGCTGGGAACTAGAAATCTAGAAACTAGAAAAAGTTATCAAGACAATTTTATTAAGTTACTACAACTTAATTTTTTTTAAAAGCCAATTAACACAGAAAATTGAAAACTTAAATTACAGACGATATTAATTTAATATAATGATCAACATTATTATGTCAACAGAACTCAACAAAATAATGTTTGCAACATAAAAGGTTTAATCAAAACAATGAATTTTTAAGTTGAAACCATGCATTTATTTAAGTTTTTGTAACAAATCCCCTGAATTACTTTTAAGAGTGTAATACCCAGTTTTTCTCTGTAATACAGAGCCACAACAATTTGTAGTTGTACACAGAAGTTGTAACAATTTACAAAGTGCATGATACTTAGTGTTTTAAAAATCCGTTCAGAAGTTGTGTAGTAGTGCATTAAATATGACATTGTGTTCATCTTGAAAATCATTCCAACATGACTTCAAGGCTTTAGATGCACAGTTTTTTTTTTGTGTGTGCTATGAATCAGATTTTCCTGACGTTTGAAGTTCTTGGCCTCAACTAAAATATAATTGATTCCAACCTTTCTCCCGAGATAGATACCCAAGGGAAATTCAGGAGCGTACACTTCCATTTCCTGTAAAAAGTGTTTTTATGGCATTCTACACTGTTCATTCAGGTCTGTATGGACCTTGCGGCTGTGTCATGTGTTTCGACTCTGGCTGAGAGCCTGGTTCGGTCATAAGACCCATGAAGGAGACCACAAGACCTCCATCAAGACCTCCATTAGTCCAGCAGAACTCTTCCTCTTCCCCCACAAGCTCCAGATTAGCAGCGTTCCTCGGAAAGCCAGGCACGACTGGGAATTAGACACGTCTCTTGATTCTGCGGAGCTGAATGGCTCGTTTGGCATGGCATCCGGTTTAGATTGGTTGAATTTGGTTTAGCATGGATTTCAGCATGTGACTGACGATAATATTACATAACCACAAAGCCTGTACGTGAACAGTGGACTCTGAGGCATGTGAGGAAGTTAAAGATGCCGGAGATGTTTAACTATGAGCTGACGGAGACCTGAGAAATGCTTTACGTTCATTTAGTTAAGACAGCAGCATGTGAGATTAAATATGTCACACATTTTACATTTAGTCACTTTCAGTTTTGAAAGGCTGTGATTTCCAGATTTTTTTCTTTCTTACCTTCATTCATTTTATCTTTCTTACTTTTGTTTCATTTTATTATTTAAGAAGTCTCTTCTGCTCATCAAGGCTGAATTTATTTGATAAAAAATACAGTAAAAACAGTAATATTGTGAAATATTATTACAATTTATATTGTAATATTTTGTAAAATGTAATTCATTTAAATTGATAAAGAGTGTATAATTTAACACCAAATCATCATATTAGAATGATTTCTGAAGGATCAAATAAATGCAGCCTTGGTGAGCAGAAGAGACTTCTTTCAAAAACATTTAAAAAAATCTTAATCCTCCACCAGAGGACTTCAGTGACCTTACAGTGAGTTTAAATGGAGGAGGTTCTATTCTAGAATAATTTTGCCATCTGTTCTTGTATTGCAGTTGTGGAATGTCAGACTTCCAGAATATTCCAACACTTTCCACCCAGTTAATAAAAGGGTCATCCAGAGTTCTAGAATGCCGGTGAAATCTCATACTAGACGTCGTGAGCGTTGGGTAATATATGCATTTACACCGAGTCACAGGCTCACGTTTCGCAGATTACCGCCAGAGCTAATGCTAATCTGAGAGATTGTGTTGACGGGCTTTACTGATCAGTGAGAACCCTGTCCAGCTGAGCAGTGTGAAATCTGTTCTGTGTGAATTCTCAGAGCAATACAAAGTTATCATTCTGTAAGCACACAATGTGGGTTTAGAACTGATTTAGCTACATGATAAGACTATAAATAATCAGTAGTGCTGCTTTTTCCTCTTTCTTTGCACAAAAAGTTTAGCATATTCTGAAACAAAGGCACTTTACTGTACATGGGAAAGCAAAGATCTTTGGCTTGTCGAAACAAAATAGCTACTTGGACTCATCAGAGTTTAGTGTTTATGTTTAGCTAATGCTATGTGGCGTAAATTATGCATGGTGACTCAACGAACACGAGTCATTCGCTGGACTTTCATGCAACTGAGACTCATCTGCACGGGGAATTGTGTAATCTGCAGTTCAGAGAGACGTTCGAATGTCTGGGAACGGATGCGATTTAATTAAAAGAGCTATAAAGGTTTATCTACTGTAACTTTACAGTCAGCGTTAATGGAACGTCACGTGGCAAGAGCTGCTGCTGTGATTGTCTGTGTGTGTGAGTATGTAGACTGAGTTTTTTCACAAAGCTTTACTATTAGTTTTAATAATTAATAAAATTAATCAAATGAAATTATTAATGATTTTATTTTATAATAAATAATAAAATAAATCATTAATAATTAATACAAATTATTTAATTGAATCATTAAAAAGAAAGAGAATAAAAGTAAAACAAATCACGTTCGTTTATTTTATTTTTATTTTTTGTAATGAAATGCTCCATGTTTCACTTTTAATTTTATATATAATAATTATTAATTATCAATAATTATCATTAATAATTTAATTAATAAAAAAGATTTAACTGGAGCATTAAAAAGAGAATGAATAAAATTAAACAAAAACTCATTTATTTATTTATTTTTTCGACATGCCCCACACGTTTTACCATTAATTTAAATATCGGTAATAATTATCAATAATAATTTACTTGATACAAAATTATTTAATTGAATTACTGAAGAGAAAAATAATAAAAGTACAAAAAATCACATTCTTTCTTTATTTTATTTTATTTTTTATTGTCAACACGCCCATTATTAATTTGCTTAATAAGAAAATATGAAACTGAAGCATTAAAAAGAAAAATAATACAAAATATCATTTTATTTTATTTTATTTTATATTTTCAACATGCCCTACACACTTTAACATTAATTTAAATATCATTAATAATTATCATAATAAAAGTACAAAAAATCACATTCTTTCTTTATTTTATTTTATTTTATTTTTTATTGTCAACACACCCATTATTAATTTGCTTAATAAGAAAATATTAAATTGAAGTATTAAAAAGAAAAAAAAAATTATAATTTTATTTTCAACATGCCCCACACACTTTACCATTCATTTAAATATATTTAATAATTATCATTTAATAATTTATTTAATATAAAATTTATTTAATTGAATCATTAAAAAGAAAAAGAACAAAAGTAAAACAAATCACTTTTATTTTATTTTTTATTGTCAACACACCCATTATTAATTTGCCTAATAAGAAAATATTAAATTGAAGCATAAAAAATATCATTTTTTATATTTTTTATAATTTTTTTAAATTCAATTTTATCTGTGAACACTCCTTGGATTGATTGGAATGAAAACATTTATAACTTATAACCAACTTTACAACCAGTCAGCTGATCACAGTGCTGCGTGTGACACACCCCACCCACACACACACACACACACACACATACACACACACAGGGCTGCCACAGCATGTTAAATTCATACACTCACTCCCCTAAGGGTGAACGGCTTATTTGGTGAAACATTCTCTCTCAGTCATTCAAAATACTTCACTTTGCTATTCTCGTGTGTGTGTGTGTGTGTGTGTGTGTGTGTGTTCCCACTCAAATTCTCTCTGCTCAGTGAGTCACCAGCTCTTGAGCAGGAGAAATTCCGTCCCCACCCTAAATGATTCCGTATGCCGGGGGTTCAGGGGTCCGGACTCGCATCCGCCTCCTACTGGAGATAAACAGTACGACACTCAATGGGTTATTTTTGCTGTTCTCTTACATTTTTGAAGGGCTACTAAATATTTTATACATAAAGAAAATAAATTATGCTGCAGAGTAGCCTACTAATGTATCAATTACTGTACAGTAGCCTATGTATAAACTTCATACTATAATTAAAATGAAGTATTCTGCAATGTCATCACATTATTTAGTGACTAGAATCATGCATTTAGTTATATTTCATTATTAATTCAATTAAGCTTCTTAATGTTTTTCAGATATAAAATCACAGTTGATTATGTCTTCAGTTCAGCGGTCACACCGGGAAAGGAATTGGCGAGTTGTATTGTATAATACAGTACCTCCGGTTGTGCACTGCACATTTTGGCAAATGATGTGGCTCAGCTGGGTGTGTCATGCAGAAAATTTGCATACTGTGCACAGTGAACATACTGCATACTGCAAAAGGAAGAGCGAGGGTCGGACTGGAGGTGTTATAATTATATTTACTGTATATAAAAGCAGTAGAAGTGTATGTGCTGTTCAGGTGATTGAACACTGACAGTACTAGATTCTGACAGATTCAGCAGGATCTCTGGGGAAGCGTTGCACAGCATTGTGTGTGTGTGTGTGTGTTTGTGTGTGTGTGTGTACAGCACAGATCACACCTTCTTGTTAACCACCAGACTTTCGCTGCACTTTGACACATTTATACATGATAATAAATGCCTGACTGTCACCTTTGTGCTTTTTAATGACTCTACCACAAAATCAGTTACCATTCCGGTAATTAAACTGAAATTGAAAGGTTAAATTAAGGATGAATGATGAGATAAAATAAATCATTTTAAATTTGTTAAACTAAATAAAATTACAATACATATTTCAAATACATTTTTATTAAATAATAAAATATTATAAAAACATATCTGTACATAGTAAATTGCCTATTTTAATTTGTATATTGTGTCTTTGATATTTTGCACATTGTATATTTGTGTATTGTTCCTTTTTATTATCTGTGTCTTGTCACTGTCACTCTGTTGCACTGTGGGTCACTACAACAAATTCCTAGTATGTATAAATATCTGGCAATAAAGCTCATTCATTCATTCATTCATATAAATAATATATAATAATTTATAAATTTTATATATATATATATATATATATATATATATACTATTAAAATATGCTATTAAAATATAAAAAATTATTTTAAAATAATACTGAATTATGAAATTGAATACAGATTATATGTCTGATTGTATAATAATTAATTTAATTAAAAGATTATGAAAAATAAAATAAGCATTCATTTTAAATGTATTAAATTAAAATAAAAAATATATTTTATTAAATTTATATATATATATATATATATACACACACATATATTTATAAAAGAATATATTAAATTAAAAATATATACAAAATAATTATAGATTTATAATATTGAATTTTGAAATTTAACACAGATTATATTTCTGATTGTTTAATCATTTAATTAAAATATTAGGAAAAAATTAAATAAGCATACATTTTAAATTTATTTAAATTAAATAAAAATATATTTATTGAATTATATATATATATATATAGAGAGAGAGAGAAAGAGAGAGAGAGATTTATAAAAGAATATATTAAATTAAAAAATATATACAAATAATAAATATAGATTTATAATAATGCATTTTGAAATTGAATACAGATTATATTGTGACTGTATAATAATTAATTTAATTTAAATATTAGGAATATAATAAATATTCATTTTACATTTAGTTAATTAAATAAAAATATATATTTTAATATATATATATTATAAATAATATATATAGATTTATATAAACAAGTTATTAATAAAATATTACAAATAAATTGAAATTGTTTTCATAATATAATTCAAACTTTAAGAAAAAAAATGAAATAAACATTAATTTTAAATGTATTTAAATGAAAGAAAAATATGTTTATTAATAAATATAAAAATATATAATAATTTATAAATTATAAACATATACAGTCAAACCTAAAATTATTCAGACATTTTTTATA
>CM074450.1:2172500-2335000 GCA_037101425.1 Elopichthys bambusa
AAAAAACGATATAGACATTTAAAAGCAAAAACTAAAAGACATAAACACACATAAAATTACTAAAACTTTTAACTAAAATTACAATGAAAGCAGAAAAACTAAAAATCAAATCTAATTAAAATTTTAAACAAAAACTGTAATAGTACCTCAATGATAAGTGTCAGTCCCTGACAAGTACTGAATTGAGCTCTCTTTCGTGTCTTTTTGCACTTGAACGGTCAAAAACCGTCCGCTTTGGTGAGTAAAGTACAGTTGGTTGTCTTAAGTGAACAAACAGTTTGGAGAATATCAGATGTATATCAGTGTATTGCAAAAGACTATGACTAAAACTAAATCAAAACTAAATCAAAATTTGCTGTCAAAATTAACACTGATCTTCAGTCAAATGTTACAACACATCGCGCTGTGTGCCTGTTCCTGTGTGGATTGCAAATCACAGGGGTTTGTGGGAATCATATTTCTCAACATTTCAGTAACCGGCTCAGACAGGATGATGCCTGAGTCTGACGACACACACATACTGAATAAAACCATCCCTGAAAAGCTGAATGCATCATTACAGGGGTTTAATGATGGTTGTTTTTAGATTAGGAAGAATTTGGCTTTTTTGCTTTGCAGCTGCATTTGTTTTTTCAAGTCTCACTTATAACCAAAACAAAACATTGCAAACATGCAAAACCATAATTTTCACTAAAATACCATATGAGAATAAATGAACATGACATCTCCTCCAAACTGTGTAAGTAGAAGCTTCAGAATATTTTTGTCTTTTGAATTTATTATTTTATGATTAGTGGTGGCTAACATGAATTATTAAACAATAGCTTTACTATATAGATTTTTTAAATTCTCTGAATCATACAAATGATGCAGGACAAGCTATACACCAACACTTAATACTTAGGGGGAACTAGTATGGCTGGGACGATACATTGATTCTCGATTCATGATACAATTATTCTGGATCGATTCTGAGCTTAGTTTTAACAGCAGATGGCGCTCTAGGCTAGTTTTTAACCGCACACTCAAACGCTCACGAAGACGAGTGCTGGAGAGTGCGCGTGCGTTCGGCTGAATCAGGTAAGTGATTAAAGGTGCGTTCACACCATATCGTAATTCCTGTAACTACGAGATTCTGGCTCGTAAAAAGTGTTCACGTCCTCGTAGAGCTCGTAATTACAGCTTGAAAGCTGAGTTTTCTGAAAACTCCCACATGTACCACGTGGCCGCTGTACCAGCTGACCGCTGTAGATTAATTTAGGCATTGATAGTGGTGCCTTAGAAAAGCATAATTCCCAGTCAAAGGATGTGAACAGCTCCAAATATAACGTCACGTGTTGTCATCTCAAGATTCCGGTAAATACGAGGTGGCGTCATTTCAGAGGCGCGCATCTGACGGTTTCTATAGGAACCGGAGCTTCTAACAGCCGCTGCAGTGACGCAATGACTTTATTTAGACTTATTTAGAAAGCGGGACTTATTCCTCCATATTGTACGTTGCACATTCTTCCATTCAGAACAGTATGAGTGATGTGTCTTATGTTATTCTATAGTCTTTGTTGTAATTCACTTCAACCTTTTCAAACTTTATGAATGATTATTTTAGGTTTAAGTGATGTGTGTAAAGGAACTGAAAGCAAGCAGAGTACGGGTGTTTCTAAAGCACTTAGTGCCATCTGCTGTTAAAGGCCCACTGAAGAGTGTTGGAACGGCATTATTCAGTGTGTTAACGTAATTTCAACTGAAACAGGAAGACAGGACGATATATCGAACAGCCGCGCCCCTTTTTTAAAATAGCCAATAGCGCTTTGTTTATATCACAGCTCGGCCAAACTCAGTAAAACCTCTGTTTCCTTTTAATATCTAACAGTTTATCCTCCTAATCTTCTCTATATCACTTTAAAATATAGCATTCTGTGCAGAATTTAAATGGGTCCGATACCTTTCGTGGTCTGAGCCGTCTCGCGGATATGATCCGCTCTGTGCTCTCGTGTCTCTGGGCCATAGCAGACTGTGCTCGCGCTGCGGTGGTTCAAAACCGCTAACGCTAAAACGGACTTAATTTGCGTCGATGGAAAGCATATTTACACTGTCTGAATCGTTCCCTATCCCCTATATAGTGCACTATGTGCTATTCACCATGTAGAAACTAGTAAATGTGTGAACAAATTTCAGCCGCAGCTTCAGTGTCTGTTTATAGTGCAGAAGGGGGCAGGACTTCAAATTCTAGAGAGCATTTGATTGGACAGAAGATTTAATGAGAAGCTGAAGTGCGATGTGATGTCATGAAAATCCATGATCCATTTTAGCGGAAGTGAGAGACTGTAAGTTTTGAATGCTTATATTTCCTAAATGCGAATTTTGTCATTGTTTTGGAACACACCAGCTTATTCATAACATTAAGGCTAACATATTTATACTAAAAGCTAAAAAACCTAAATTCTGATTTCAAGGGGACTTTAAAAACTAAGCTCAGAATCAGTTCGAGAGAGAATTGCGTCACATCGGAAAATATCAGAATCGCTCCAGGTTCTTTGTATTGAGAATCGATGTATTGTCCCAGCCCTAGGAACTAGAAAAAGACATGCTTGACTTAGAAAACACCACTAACCTTGGTATTCTGGCAGAAATAGTCAAGAGTGGAGATAAAACGGACGAAAAAAAAAAACAGTTGAGGGGGGAGATGTAAACATTATTTGTAGGAAAAGCAGCAATGTTACTTAAAACACGCACATATATAATATACATAGGCTATATGGTATAATATTAACTTACCTCTGTATCTTCTGGTTATTATAGTAATCTAAAACCATAAAAAAAATGTTGTTACTTGAAATAAAATGAACTTTAACTAAAAATAAAATATTAAAAAAAAAACTTATTTCAGCTATTTGCCAAGGCAACATTTCTAATTTTCATTTAGTTTAACTTGATGTACAATAACTAAAACTGAAATAAAAATGAATAAAAAACAGACATGTTTAAAAAAAACAAATAAATAAAAATGAAAAAAAAAAAACAACAAAAGTACTAAAACCTTAAATAAAATTAAAATGAAAACAGAAAATATAAAAACTAAATCAAAATATTAATAAGTACTATAATAGTATCTCAATGACACTAAAATAACTATGATGCCATGGACTCTTTGTTTTTGTGATTATCCTGTTGAACATCACTGTTCTTTTTAAATCTGTTATTACTCGGTCCGTCTAGTAGGGGGTGTTACGTCACAAACGTTCAGTGTTCTGATCCAGGGTCAGTGTATCTTCACCCAGCCACTGCTAAAACATGTTGTGAGGAAAAACTCCTTAAATGGAAGAAAATCAGCCAGTTAAAGCAAACTGTATTTGTGGGTTAGTGTTGCCCTGATAAATGAGATAACCCAAATCCACAAGCCACTGCCATAAACACACTGCTTTCTTTAGCCTGTGTGTGTGGGTGTCAAGTCAAGTCACCTTTATTTATATAGCGCTTTTTAAAATGCAGATTGTGTCAAAGCAGCTTTACAGTGATAACTGTTATATAATTTTGGTTGCACAGCAGCTCTTAAAGAAAATGGTGTCAATGCAGGTAGAACAAAGCACTGTTGAATATCAAATGTCAAGTGTCCCCAACTAAGCAAGCCAGCCTTGGCTAAATGTAGTATACACGAGACTAGATAATGATCTGAGATGTCATCGCTCTGCTGCAGAATTTCAACGGCATCAATATCGATTCCATGTGACAATATTAGATCTAAAGTATGATTACGACAATGAGTGGGTCCTGACACGTGTTGTAGAACTCCAATAGAGTTTAGAATGTCTGTAAATCCCAATCCTAATGCGTCTTTTTCATTATCTACATGGATATTAAAATCACCAACAACTAACTCCAATGGAAAATCAGCAAATTCTTTGATAAAGTCTGTATGGTGTCCTGGTGGCCTGTATACAGTAGCCAGCACAAATGTCAACTTACATAATGTTACATAAAGTACCATCACTTCGAAGGAATTATATTTGAAAGACTTTTGAGTAATACTTTTGAGACTATGTGCCATATTACTAGAGAGAAGAGCAGCACCATCCCAGGAGGGATGAATACCATCTCTTTTCAACAGGTCAGGTCTGCCCCAAAAACTTTTCCAATTGTCTATGAAACCTATATTATTCTGCGGACACCACTTAGACAGCCAGCCATTGAGTGATGATAATCTGCTAACTATCTCATCACTCCAATGAACAGGAAGAGAGCCAGAGCAAATTACTTTTTCTGACATTGTACTTGCGATTTCACACACCTCTTTAATGTTAATTTTAGTGATCTCCAACTGGCGAAGTCGAACATCATTAGTGCCGACGTGAAATATAATTTGAGTATTTACGATTAGCATTAGCCAGCACTTTTAAATTTGCTTTGATGTCAGGTGCTCTGGCTCCCGGCAAACATGTGACTATGGTGGCTGGTGTCTCTATTTTCACGTTCCGTGTAATAGAATCGCCAATAACTAGGGCACTTTCAACAGGATTCTCAGTGGGTGCGTCACTGAGTGGGGAGAACCTGTTTGATGTTATTATTGGAACAGAAGAGTGGCATTTTCTGTGGCTAGGCCGCCTCACCGTTACCCAAGTGCCCTGCTGCACGGGCTCTACAGCCGGAACCGATCCATGTACAGAGTTCACTAAGCTAGTCGCATCCAAAACAATATCTGAAGCCCTTGCATTTTTACTATCCTCGATTAAAGTTTGGATGCGTGTCTCTAATTCTGAGATTTTCGCTGTCAGCCTGACTTTTTCCCTACATTTATGACATGTAAATCCCTCGTCGCTGACAGAGAAAGCTATACTGAACATGTGACAAGCAGAGCACGATACAATACTAGGAGAGGATGACATGACTCACAGTGTTTGTAGACTGATCCGACTTACCACAGCTGTTTGATGAACGAGTAGAAAAAGAAAAAGGAGCGCGCAAGAGACTGATGACAAGTTAACAAGCTAGAGAGATGCAAACGCGTTGTAACAGCGATTTAGATTAAAAGATTAAAAGCTAGCGACGTCAGATTAATGTGGTAGGCAATATTAGCTAGATATATGGTAATGATAATATAAACAACAATGAATGAAAGTTACAGATACGGAGTTACAGATGAGTTACAGACGCAAACCACTCTGGGGTGCGTTTCCCAAAAGCATCGTTAGCCAACTAACATTGCAAGTTCCGTCGTTACCAACATAGTTCAACGACAAGACAAGAGCAATTGAGCAATCTGTGTGTGTGTGTGTTCTGTCTGGAAGTGAAAACACTTGTAATATGTAATATTTTGTGGAAACACTACCATTCAGAAGTTTTGGGGAAGTAAGTTTTTAAAAAGAAAGAGAAAGTAAGACACATTAAATTGACCAAAAGTGAAATTTATAATGTTACAAAAGATTCTATTTCAAATAAATGCTGTTCTTTTGAACATTCTTTTCATCAAAGAATCCTGAAAAAAATGTATCACACTAGTGTAAGTGTTTGGGAAGGGAATGTTACCAGCTGACTGTGGAGAAGGTGATGTCATCACAGACTCTCTCTTGACCTTTTAATGGTGACCATAAAAGTATTTTATTAGTCGTTAGAGTATTTCATATCTGTAGTTCAGATGTCATCCTTCACTGTGTTCAGTCTGAGGAGAAATTGTTCAGAAAGATTCAGCGTGTGACCATTTAGAGCTGTTTTCTTCTCTCCCTGTCTTATATTTTCTGTGACGGTGATCTCAGATTGCAGCTCCACTGTGAGAAATTGTTCATCACACGTTTTTCATTTTGTCTGATGATGAGTTTGTCAGAAGGACTGCTGACTGCGGATATCGACCTGCTCTTTTCTTCGCTCTCAGTGCAGAGAGAAACGACCTGAAATTGATTCTCAGTCCTCAACACACACTGATTCTGCCACTGTGTCTGTTTCACCGTCCTGGAGGAATCGTATAGATGTCTTAAGAGACGCTGTGTAGTGTACCCGTGTAGACTGCTGTGGAGATCAAAGAGCTGCAATGAAATGATTTGTGCACTAAATAGTTTCGAGTATGTAGTGAGACATTGTGCCAGTACTGGGACATACTACAACACCTTAATATATATACGGTTTGTGTCTACATGTAACTGGTGTAACCTCATTGGCATATTTGTCATATCTATCATACTATTGTCTATGATATGGTATATATGATATATGATATAATATATGATATGATATGGGCTGCACTAATCTTCATCAAGCATAGTATTTAGGATATAAAAGATAAAAAAAGTATCCTATATTTTGCATTAATACATTTTTTTTATTGTTCTATATTAATGTTTTATTATTTATTTAAATGTATTAATTATAATTTTATTAATATAATTTTTATATATATATACGAAAATTTAGATTATGTATATATATATATATATATATATATACACGCATTTATTGTTATTTATAAATGTGTGAATATAAACATTTTATCTAAATTTATTTTATTTTAATTTCAGTACATTTTTGGAAAATTTTAATACTTTAAATACAATTCAAATGGTATAATATTGATTTCCTATTACAATAATAACATTTTTATTTTACTTTTTATTCTTGTTTTATACAGAGCCCCACACATGACATGCAGGGGGAAAAAAGTAAATCATGCACACGATTTACTATTTCGTTCCCTCGATTTGCTAAATTGTGTGCACTATTTACTATTTTGTTCCCTCGATTTACTAAATCGTGCCCATGATTTACTATTTCATTCCCTCGATTTGCTAAATTGTGTGCACTATTTACTATTTAATTCCCTCGATTTGCTAAATCGTGTGTTCTATTTACTATTTAATTCCCTCGATTTGCTAAATTGTGTGCACTATTTACTATTTTGTTCCCTCAATTTACTAAATCGTGCCCATGATTTACTATTTCATTCCCTCGATTTACTAAATTGTGTGCACTATTTACTATTTAATTCCCTCGATTTGCTAAATTGTGTGCACTATTTACTATTTTGTTCCCTCAATTTACTAAATCGTGCCCATGATTTACTATTTCATTCCCTCGATTTACTAAATTGTGTGCACTATTTACTATTTAATTCCCTCGATTTGCTAAATTGTGTGCACTATTTACTATTTAATTCCCTCGATTTGCTAAATCGTGTGCACTATTTACTATTTAATTCCCTCGATTTGCTAAATTGTGTGCACTATTTACTATTTTGTTCCCTCAATTCACTAAATCGTGTCCATGATTTACTATTTTGTTCCCTCAATTTACTAAATCATGCCCATGATTTACTATTTCGTTCCCTCGATTTGCTAAATTGTGTGCACTATTTACTATTTTGTTCCCTCGATTTACTAAATCGTGCCCATGATTTACTATTTCATTCCCTCGATTTACTAAATCGTGCCCATGATTTACTATTTAATTCCCTCGATTTACTAAATCGTGTGCACTATTTACTATTTCATTACCTCTATTTCCTAAATTTTGCGCTCTATTTACTATTTTGTTACCTCGATTTGCTAAATAGTGCGCACTGTTTACTATTTAGTTCCATAGATTTGCTAAATCGTGCACATGATTTACTATTTCGTTCCCTCGATTTGCTAAATCATGCCCATGATTTACTATTCCGTTCCCTCGATTTACTATTTCGTTCCCTCGATTTACTAAATCGTGCCCATGATTTACTATATAGTTCCCTCGATTTGCTAAATCATGCCCATGATTTACTATTTCGTTCCCTCGATTTACTAAATCGTGCCCATGATTTACTATATCGTTCCCTCGATTTGCTAAATCGTGCACACGATTTACTATTTTGTTACCTCGATTTACTAAATCATGCCCATGATTTACTATTTCGTTCCCTCGATTTGCTAAATCATGCGCACGATTTATAAATGGAGGGAACAACTTAATAAAGCTTGCACACGATTTAGCCTATATACTATATACTATTCACTAAATTGTGCCCACGATTTACTATTCTGTTCCCTTGATTTGCGAAATCGTGTCCATGATTTACTATTTCGTTCCCTCGATTTGCTAAATTGTGTGCACTATTTACTATTTTGTTCCCTCGATTTGCTAAATCATGCCCATGATTTACTATTTCGTTCCCTCGATTTGCTAAATCGTGCCCATGATTTACTATATCGTTCCCTCGATTTGCTAAATCGTGCACACGATTTACTATTTCATTCCCTCGATTTACTAAATCGTGCCCATGATTTACTATTTAATTCCCTCGATTTACTAAATCGTGTGCACTATTTACTATTTCATTACCTCTATTTCCTAAATTTTGCGCTCTATTTACTATTTTGTTACCTCGATTTGCTAAATAGTGCGCACTGTTTACTATTTAGTTCCATAGATTTGCTAAATCGTGCACATGATTTACTATTTCGTTCCCTCGATTTGCTAAATCATGCCCATGATTTACTATTCCGTTCCCTCGATTTACTATTTCGTTCCCTCGATTTACTAAATCGTGCCCATGATTTACTATATAGTTCCCTCGATTTGCTAAATCATGCCCATGATTTACTATTTCGTTCCCTCGATTTACTAAATCGTGCCCATGATTTACTATATCGTTCCCTCGATTTGCTAAATCGTGCACACGATTTACTATTTTGTTACCTCGATTTACTAAATCATGCCCATGATTTACTATTTAATTCCCTCGATTTGCTAAATCGTGTGCACTATTTACTATTTAATTCCCTCGATTTGCTAAATTGTGTGCACTATTTACTATTTTGTTCCCTCAATTCACTAAATCGTGTCCATGATTTACTATTTTGTTCCCTCAATTTACTAAATCATGCCCATGATTTACTATTTCGTTCCCTCGATTTGCTAAATTGTGTGCACTATTTACTATTTTGTTCCCTCGATTTACTAAATCGTGCCCATGATTTACTATTTCATTCCCTCGATTTACTAAATCGTGCCCATGATTTACTATTTAATTCCCTCGATTTACTAAATCGTGTGCACTATTTACTATTTCATTACCTCTATTTCCTAAATTTTGCGCTCTATTTACTATTTTGTTACCTCGATTTGCTAAATAGTGCGCACTGTTTACTATTTAGTTCCATAGATTTGCTAAATCGTGCACATGATTTACTATTTCGTTCCCTCGATTTGCTAAATCATGCCCATGATTTACTATTCCGTTCCCTCGATTTACTATTTCGTTCCCTCGATTTACTAAATCGTGCCCATGATTTACTATATAGTTCCCTCGATTTGCTAAATCATGCCCATGATTTACTATTTCGTTCCCTCGATTTACTAAATCGTGCCCATGATTTACTATATCGTTCCCTCGATTTGCTAAATCGTGCACACGATTTACTATTTTGTTACCTCGATTTACTAAATCATGCCCATGATTTACTATTTCGTTCCCTCGATTTGCTAAATCATGCGCACGATTTATAAATGGAGGGAACAACTTAATAAAGCTTGCACACGATTTAGCCTATATACTATATACTATTCACTAAATTGTGCCCACGATTTACTATTCTGTTCCCTTGATTTGCGAAATCGTGTCCATGATTTACTATTTCGTTCCCTCGATTTGCTAAATTGTGTGCACTATTTACTATTTTGTTCCCTCGATTTGCTAAATCATGCCCATGATTTACTATTTCGTTCCCTCGATTTGCTAAATCGTGCCCATGATTTACTATATCGTTCCCTCGATTTGCTAAATCGTGCACACGATTTACTATTTCATTCCCTCGATTTACTAAATCGTGCCCATGATTTACTATTTAATTCCCTCGATTTACTAAATCGTGTGCACTATTTACTATTTCATTACCTCTATTTCCTAAATTTTGCGCTCTATTTACTATTTTGTTACCTCGATTTGCTAAATAGTGCGCACTGTTTACTATTTAGTTCCATAGATTTGCTAAATCGTGCACATGATTTACTATTTCGTTCCCTCGATTTGCTAAATCATGCCGATGATTTACTATTCCGTTCCCTCGATTTACTATTTCGTTCCCTCGATTTACTAAATCGTGCCCATGATTTACTATATAGTTCCCTCGATTTGCTAAATCATGCCCATGATTTACTATTTCGTTCCCTCGATTTACTAAATCGTGCCCATGATTTACTATATCGTTCCCTCGATTTGCTAAATCGTGCACACGATTTACTATTTTGTTACCTCGATTTACTAAATCATGCCCATGATTTACTATTTCGTTCCCTCGATTTGCTAAATCATGCGCACGATTTATAAATGGAGGGAACAACTTAATAAAGCTTGCACACGATTTAGCCTATATACTATATACTATTCACTAAATTGTGCCCACGATTTACTATTCTGTTCCCTTGATTTGCGAAATCGTGTCCATGATTTACTATTTCGTTCCCTCGATTTGCTAAATTGTGTGCACTATTTACTATTTTGTTCCCTCGATTTGCTAAATCATGCCCATGATTTACTATTTCGTTCCCTCGATTTGCTAAATCGTGCCCATGATTTACTATTTCGTTCCCTCGATTTGCTAAATCATGCGCACGATTTATAAATGGAGGGAACAACTTAATAAAGCTTGCACACGATTTAGCCTATATACTATATACTATTCACTAAATTGTGCCCACGATTTACTATTCCGTTCCCTTGATTTGCGAAATCGTGTCCATGATTTACTATTTCGTTCCCTCGATTTGCTAAATTGTGTGCACAATTTACTATTTAATTCCCTCGATTTACTAAATCGTGTGCACTATTTAATTCCCTCGATTTGCTAAATTGTGTGCACTATTTACTATTTCATTACCTCAATTTCCTAAATTTTGCGCTCTATTTACTATTTTGTTACCTTGAATTGCTAAATTGTGTGCACTATTTACTATTTAGTTCCATAGATTTGCTAAATCGTGCACACGATTTACTATTTTGTTCCCTCGATTTGCTAAATCATGCCCATGATTTACTATTAAGTTCCCTCGATTTGCTAAATCGTGCACACGATTTACTATTTCGTTCCCTCGATTTACTAAATCGTGCACACGATTTACTATTTCGTTCCCTCGATTTGCTAAATCGTGCCCATGATTTACTATTTCGTTCCCTCGATTTGCTAAATCGTGCCCATGATTTACTATTAAGTTCCCTCGATTTGCTAAATCGTGCACACGATTTACTATTTCGTTCCCTCCATTTGCTAAATCGTGCCCATGATTTACTATTTCGTTCCCTCGATTTGCTAAATCGTGCACACGATTTACTATTTCGTTCCCTCGATTTACTAAATCGTGCCCATGATTTACTATTTCGTTCCCTCGATTTGCTAAATCGTGCCCATGATTTACTATTTCGTTCCCTCGATTTGCTAAATCGTGCCCATGATTTACTATTAAGTTCCCTCGATTTGCTAAATCGTGCACACGATTTACTATTTCGTTCCCTCCATTTGCTAAATCGTGCCCATGATTTACTATTTCGTTCCCTCGATTTGCTAAATCGTGCACACGATTTACTATTTCGTTCCCTCGATTTACTAAATCGTGCCCATGATTTACTATTTCGTTCCCTCGATTTGCTAAATCGTGCACACGATTTACTATTTCGTTCCCTTGATTTGCTAAATTGTGTGCACTATTTACTATTTTGTTCCCTTGATTTGCTAAATTGTGTGCACTATTTACTATTTTGTTCCCTTGATTTGCTAAATCGTGCCCATGATTTACTATTTCGTTCCCTCGATTTACTAAATCATGCCCATGATTTATAAATCGAGGGAATGACTTAATAAAGCTTGCACACGATTTAGCCTACTATTTTTTCCTGCATGTCATGTGCAGGGCTCCATAGTTTTACAATAATGAGAATTGGGGGTTAAAATGTGCTTAGTTGTCATGAAAATAATGTCAAAATGCAAAAACATAACCTCCTGAATCCTTTTGAATAGTACAGCCAATCCATACTCCAATAGTTAGTATAGTGAATGTTTATTAAGCATTTTCTAGTGTGATAAAGATCTATTTTTAATCAGACTGTATTTGCAGACCATCCTCACATCAACAAAATCAGTTTCATGTGTTTGTACAGCCTAAGCTCAACCCATCAATAACAATCACTAAATCATCTCAGGAACTCTGGGATACAGGTACGTTACTGCAGTAACTAGCGATTGAACGCTTGCCAAGTATCTCCGTTTGTCCTGCAAAAGAAACACACTAAAATGAGTCGGTTAGTGAAGAAAGAGCCCAAATCTTTTCAATACATATGTTCATTGATCGATTAATGTGTTCCCACACCCAACTGTGGCCTTTTGCTCTGGGACGGAATGAGATTTTATGGATCATTGTGTTTTTCTAACTCGCACTCCAGGAGCACAAGGGAAACACAGCCCTTGTTACACCCTGCGTTTGTAAAGCAGCTACACAAAGGCTGTATTGTGTTTGTGCCTTTATGTGTGTGTGTGTGTACGTGCCGTAATGTGTGTTAGGCTCTTATCAGAGGAACACCTGCTCACCGCAGTGAGACAGAGAGAGTCCTGCACGAGCGTTATTCATCCTGTCTTCAGTGATCTGCGGGTTGTCGCATGAGCGCCCAGTGTGAGGAGACTTGCAGTGTGTAGCGCCCTCTAATGGAGAAGAATCAGATGGCATCCACAACTGGTCTTGTTTCATTTTATGTGTGTTTGTGTAATGGGCAGTGGGAGGGATTCTTGATTCTTCCTGCAACAGGAAGTGACCTGTGCCATCAGAGCAATACAGAATAGCATGTACTATTTCTGTTGTATGACAGCATGTGAATTTTCTGAATGCAATAGGGCTGCATGATTTGTGGAACAGGTATGTGTGTGTGTGTGTGTGTATATATATATATATATATATATAATATACACACACATATTATTATTTATTAACAAACATTTATGTTAGATACGATTAATCGTAAAAATTGATTTGACAGCACTTATACAGACACACATATACAGTATATATATATTTATGTAAATTATTAATTTATTTATATAATTTAAGTGAGCTTTTTAATTTATTCATATGTACTTTTATGTTAGATACGATTATTTGTGATTAATCAATTTGACAGCACATATATATATATATATATATATATATACACATATTTATTTAAATAAACTTAATTTATATAATTTTTGTAAGCTTAATTAATTTACATGTACTTTTATGTTAAATTAATTTATTTATATGAACTTTTAGGTTACATACAATTAATCATGGTTAATCTATTTGATAGCACTAATATATTTATGTTAGATATGATTAATTGTAAAAATTGATTTGACAGCACTTATACACACACACACATTTATTTAAATTATTAATTAATTTACATAATTTATGTAAGCTTTGTAATTTATTCATATGTACTTTTATGTTAGATATGATTAATTGCGATTAATCAATTTGACAGCACTAATATATTATACACACACACATATATTTATTTAAATAAACTTATTAATTTATATAATTTATGAATGTATGACAGCACTAATATATATGTATATATATAAACTTATTTTATATTATATTTATATAATTTATGTAAGCTTATTAATTAATTTATATGTACATTTATACACGTATCATTTTTTATATTTTCTTTTGTAATTCTCATTTTTCATTATTTGTGATTTTATATATCAATATTACTTCATTCATTATTAATTATTATTATAACTACATTAAAATATTAATTATATTATTACATTTTATAGTATTATACTATTATATTAAACAAAACAAGAAATATTACTATTATAATATTTTACTGTAAAATAATAATAATATTTTTATTTTACAATACAACTTTGAAAATTACTAATATTACCCTTAATTATAAACCCTTAAAGCTTCTCTTTTGCCACTTTTAAGCACTTCTTAATGTACCATACTGTTTAAAATGGCTGATAAGGCTTTCTGTTTCACATAACATGTTTGAAGTAGAATGCAGTGCATACTGTGCAGTAAGCAGTACACTAATTCTGAATAGAGAAAGAGGCGGGGCTACTCAGAATGGTCCTGTCAATCACTGACTGGGATTCCAAACACACACAGGCTTCAGTGCAGTTTAGTATGCTAAACTAATTCAGTACTTTAGTTAAGTATATAATATGTCTTATTGCTTTAGACGGGTGTGAAATGCGACTTTGCATGAGATAGAAGATGATATCTGCTGATGAAGGAGAATTAGGGAAAACGGTTGTCCATGTCAAATGAATTAGCCTGAATAACTGGCTGCAGATCTGGAATGCTGCGTGTTTGTCAGCCACCCGGGAATGTTGTGACCTTCTGTGCGACAGGAGAAGCCAGCTCAGCGGTTTTTCCCTAACGGAATTACAATCATCATCCGCATGAGTGGAATCTGTTCCCCCTGCTCAAATAAATCAACCATGCATGACACACACACACACACACACACACACACACAATCACAGTCAAACTCTACGTCATAATAATGAGCTTTGTTGACTTCTCAAGATCCATTGCTGGTTGTATAGAGTTCTTGAGTTACTTTATATAACATCAGGCATCCTGTTGGTTTGAAATTGAAGTTTTATTTTTTATTTTTAAAGTGTATGGCTAGTAAACACACACACACACACACATCCACTTGCTTTGAATAAGCAGATAAAAACACCAGACGCCATCTTTGTGAAGTGTTTTTGCTGGCCGTTATGAGCGGCTCACACTGTGTTGTGAATATATTCTCTTTTTCTTTAATGTCCGTCCATCTTTAAACGACTCCTTGGCATTAATGGAGCGGTTACAGTGAAACCGCACAACGGTAATGACCTGTTACACGTCCATCGCAATGACAACAAACATCCCAGGCTGAGGGATGATGTTTTCAGCTCAGTTTATATTATAAAACAGAAATCTGATTGGATGAAATAGATGATGTGCACATCATGTGAATTGTCGTGAACTATGTTTCTCTCCAGGAGAGCTATATATATATATATTCTGATTACTGTGAAATAATAAATGCAATTATTTATTAGACATTTTATCATCATATTGCAAGTTGATTTTTTAAGTCAGTTTTGTTTGAATAGCGTATATTCACAATATACATTGTTTTAAATTCATACTGTTAATGTAATAACATAACACATTATAGCTTAAATAAAATTATTTAGGACTTTGCAATACAATAGCAACAATAAAACGATCAGCTGATCAAGATATGGCATATTGTAATATATTCATCAGTTACAATAATTTATTATATTTAAGATGATTTTAGCATGTTACTATCAGTGTGCTGGTAGTGGGACACTTGCTGTGCTTTTTATTTCCTCCCCCATCACATATTTTAGTAATCATCGTAAAGTAGGTATCGTTTGAAAGCTTAAATACTCAGAATTAATCCTGTAAAAACTGTTTTGACATTGTGTTACCATGGAAACGGTACTTCAAATCCTTTTAGCAGCTCAATTTGTGTGATACTTAAACTTCAAATTTAGAACACAGCTTGGTTAGACACGTGGCTTTGATATTCTTATTTTGTAAAATGTATACTTTGTATATTGTTCCGCATGCATTTGCTTTACAGTAAACTTGGGCCTCTTTAACATTTACACTTTCATTTTTTGAAGCTGCACTCTAAAAATGCTGGGATGAAAACAACCCAAGTTGGGTTGAAAATGGACAAACCCAGTGTTTGGGTTAAATTTCAGCCAGCCATACAGTATTTTTTAAACAATAGTTGCGTTAAATAAAACTACCCAGCCCATTGGGCAAACATTTAACCCAACCACTGTGTCAAAACAACCCAGTGTTTGGGTAGTTTTTGTGTTACCCTGATCCTGGGTCATACATAACAACCCAGTGTTTGGGTAGTTTTTGTGTTACTCAGATCCTGGGTCATACGTAATAACCCAGTGTTTGGGTAGTTTTTGTGTTACCCAGATCCTGGGTCAGATGTAATAACCCAGTGTTTGGGTAGTTTTTGTGTTACCCTGATCCTGGGTCATACATAACAACCCAGTGTTTGGGTAGTTTTTGTGTTACTCAGATCCTGGGTCAGATGTAATAACCCAGTGTTTGGGTAGTTTTTGTGTTACCCAGATCC
The DNA here is from genome assembly GCA_037101425.1 of Elopichthys bambusa. Classification (NCBI taxonomy): domain Eukaryota; kingdom Metazoa; phylum Chordata; class Actinopteri; order Cypriniformes; family Xenocyprididae; genus Elopichthys; species Elopichthys bambusa. The sequence continues at coordinate 2,188,630 of CM074450.1, forward strand.
TGGGTCATACGTAATAACCCAGTGTTTGGGTAGTTTTTGTGTTACCCAGATCCTGGGTCAGATGTAATAACCCAGTGTTTGGGTAGTTTTTGTGTTACCCAGATCCTGGGTCAGATGTAACAACCCAGTGTTAGGGTAGTTTTTGTGTTACTCAGATCCTGGGTCAGATGTAACAACCCAGTGTTTGGGTAGTTTTTGTGTTACCCAGATCCTGGGTCAGATGTAATAACCCAGTGTTTGGGTAGTTTTTGTGTTACCCAGATCCTGGGTCATACGTAACAACCCAGTGTTTGAGTTATTTATTGGGTTGTTTTTAACCCAGCATTTTTTAGAGTGTGCTTTCAATAAAGAGACCAATGTTTGTATTCCAAAGCATTCATGAATTACAATCATTTATTTTCACATCTATGGTCAAAAAGCGGGGTTAACAACAGGTTAAGTAATCCTCAGGATGTCAACATTAAATCAAACCACTGTTTATGCTTTAAATACATGTTCTTAGTCTTACTAGATTTAACCAAGACCTCTTATTTTACAACCATCATGTAGAGACACTTTTTACCAATCAGTCTGATAAATTTCCCATGATTCTGCCCTACGTTGCTTCTTGTTTCTGCTGTTTTATGGGTTGCAAATGCTGCAGTTGTTCTTCAGTAAAAGTAGTTTTTGGTCTATTGTAGAATCATCATCTGACTGCACATGTATAATATAATGCTATTAATCTATGATAACAAGTCCTGCTGTTAGCTGATGAAGCAGAAGTTTGGCTGTAAATCTACATTCACTGTGAGCCACCGGCAGGTTGCACTCCTGTACTGCCGTCTCTCTCCGTCTCTGTGCACTTCCAGTCTTTATGTCTCTGTGGAGCTTTAACAAAGTACAGACTGTCTCATACATTCTGTTCCTCTTGGACACGCTGAATGATCATAAAAATAAGAGAGAGCGATGACAAGGATTTACGAGTATGAGACGAGCAGGTACACAACGCTCTGCTGTGCCTGTTCTCATGATGAACGCGCTCATGTTTTTCTCGGCTATGTTTTTTCTCTCTCTACAGCTGTCAGTCATTCATCACTGATGATTTCCTGTCTCAGCAGACTCGCGCACAGACTTTACACTCTCTGATCTTTGATTGATGGCTGTCAGTCATATTTTAAGCACCTCTTGAGATGAGCAAACCCACTCAACCACTTCCTGTGACAGTCTTGAGGTGGGAGGGGCCACACGACACCTGCTGTAATGAGGTTAAGTGGAGAATGAATGTGTATATATACATATAATAACAATATATTAACCTTTATATATATATATATATATATATATATATACGTATATATACAAACATGACGGTTCGGTATGTACCTTGGTATCAAAGTAACTATTTGGTACGGTTCAGTACAGCAGGGGGGTGAGAAAACCAAGCGGCAATCTTCCGGTCTCTCTCTTGAATCCAACAAGGAAGTGACTTAAACTGCAATTCATCAACTGGCCACTAGAAACAGGCTCCAAAAGAGAGTCAATCCCATAGACCCCCCCCCCCACATTAAAATGCCCAACTTTACAGCAGAAAAAATAATGTTTTGATACAAAAAGTGGTTTTGGTCTATATAGCTAATTTTCTCCTTAATGACAACTGTGAGGGGGGTGGATTTTTTTATAACTCATCTGTTTAAATTTCATTAAGCCTTAAAGTTCTGCATAATTAAGGGAGTGGCCACTTGAGTGACAGGTGGATTGCTGCTGCTGTCACTATTAGCCGTTTGTCTGCTGTCTGTTAGCTCCACCCATGTCCCGCCTCTCTGCCCATTTTCAGCAATCTGGGAGTGACGCGCTGCCAAGATGCAGACAGCAGGCTCCGCCCACTTTGGGCTTCAAAAATGCTCTTCAGAAACCTACGGGTGACATCACGGACACTATGTCCATTGTTTTATACAGTCTATGGGGAAAACTAAACATGAATTTGCTTCTTTTTTCTTCCTTTTTATTAAACAATGGTTTATTGAACAAATTTTTTCTCTCTTTAAATAAATTCAATTATATACCAGTAGCCCTTTCTTGCACATTACTATAATATTAAAGGTTACAATTAACAACAGAGCCCAAACTATTAAATGTAGTTGCTATTTATTTTTAGATATAATAATCAACACTCAAATAAAAAAACATGTAAATTGCACATAAAGCAGATTTTGCAAATTAGTTTATAAATCAAATTATAAAAATATTTTTCAATAATTTTTCTGCTCCAGTTCACTTTTGAAATATGATCATTTACACAGTTACTGCCATAACTTGTTTTCATGACAAATTATTATATAATAATATAATATAATAATAATATATGTTTAATTATTTAAACATATATTAAATTATTAAGACATTACTAACAGGTAAAGTAAATATAATGAATATATAAGCTCATATAGTGCATATATTTAGTGAAATGCTGCTCTAGAGTTCATTTCTCTAGTGAACTAACATGCTGTGGACACTAAATGACTTGCCTGAGGTAAATGTAATGCGATGTGAAATATTATTCTCAAGCTGTTTTTTTTTTTTTTAATGTCTTTCCGCGATTGTAACACTGGTTGAGATATTACATGTAAACATATTTATGCAATGCATAGATCATCTGTTCTTCTTCTTCTGCTCTTTTTCCTGTTGTGGCAGTTAGAAAACAGTGTTGCTTTACAGCGCACGCCCCCTTCTGGATTGGAGTGTGGATCGCCTGTCACTAATATATATAAATAGAGAACAAAGTGAATGTCTCCAACTCAATATCAATCTCTCTTTCTCTCTCTATGCTTTGAGCATGGCCATGTTTATGTGTTTATGCATGAACAAGACAATGCTTTTGGTGCTCTTGGACACACATTAAGCTGAATTTCAGGAAATCAAAGCTAAATGTTGATTTCCTCTCTTTGTATTCATTCTTTTGGCTTGATGTTTAGCCTCTCTGCATTAGCATAAACCATAAAGCTGAGAGACGAGCAGCCGTTAAAGTTTAATGACATTGCGATGGGTCAGTCGTATAGCCACTAGCAGCCAAAAGAGAGTGAGACAGAACTAAACGTGTGTTTTTATTGATAAAGAAAGTAAAAGATGTGCTTCCTTTTATAGGAGCATGAAAGACTAAGAAGAGTCATCTGTTATCATATCCAAAAACTACCACGCATTGAAATCTGACGGTAAATGTTTGATAACACTTAAGTCTGTATATACATGTACAAGTTTTCATAATGCTTGAAAATATACTAGGTATATTATGTTTTTCACTGAACTATATCTTAAAAGGATATAATGCTTAAAACGTGATGATCTAACATGAGTTTGGGTGTTGATCATGTGTTTTAATTCATTTTTAAGACTAGTTAGATGCTGTAATGCAGTAATGCTGTGGTTACAGTTGTTCACAAGAGCATGCGACTGATCATTATCTTCATGAATGCATGAGGAATATATGTACGTATAATGAATTCCATATACAGGTTTGGAGTTGAAGTGTCAGCGTAAGGTCTGTTCAGGCTAATGAACACATATGATGTGTGTTGTACTCGACAGCGCTCTGATGACCCACGCGCCGTGAGCAGATGAAATATGTGGCAGCTCCCATATGGCATTTCTGCAGGACGCCAACACTGTAGTGCACACCCAGCAGAAACCTGATCAAGAGATTCATATTTGCCTTCAGTGTGTGTGTGTGTGTGTGTGTGTGTGTGTGTTTTCTGGGATGGCCGCCCATTACAGACCCTCTGACTGAGTTGATGGTGGTACAGATATTATAGAGCCTCTTTTACTAAAAGACCAGACAGTAATGAAATTAAGAGAGAAGACAGAGGCCAGAGCTGTTTTCAACATTGCTTTCCGGGCTCTGCTTAAATTCTGCTGGTATTTATGGTCGCTCTAGGCAGGTCATGTGCTCAGGCATTTGGAGAAAAGCAGACTGAATAGGTATTTAAAATGATATATATATATACCGATCAGGCATAACATTTTGACCACCTTCCTAATATTGTGTTGGTCCCCCTTTTGCTCCCAAAACAGCCCTGACCCGTCGAGGCATGGACTCCACTAGACCCCTGAAGGTGTGCTGTGGTATCTGGCACCAAGATGTTAGCAGTAGATCCAGAAGTCCTGTAAGTTGTGAGGTGGAGCCTCTATGGATTGGACTTGTTTGTTCAGCACATCCTACATTGGATTGAGATCTGGGGAATTTGGAGGCCAAGTCAACACCTCAAACTCATTGTTGTGCTCCTGAACCCATTCCTGAACCATTTTTGCTTTGTGGCAGGACGCATTATCCTGCTGAAAGAGGCCACAGCCACCAGGGAATAGCGTTTCCATGAAAGGGAGTACATGGTCTGCAACAATGCTTAGGTAGGTGGTACGTGTCAAAGTAACATCCACATGGATGGCAGGACCCAAGGTTTCACAGAAGAACATTTCCCAAAGCATCACACTGCCTCCTCCGGCTTGCCTTCTTCCCATAGTGCAGGGCTCTTCAACTGGCGGCCCGTGGGCCAAATCCGGCCCGCCAATCATCCTCTTCCGGCCCAAGCGCACCTCAACCTCCCTCCTCCTCTTTTCCTTGTGGTGCGGTTAAATGCAGTGGCGCCTGCAGCTTTTTCGGCTATATACACACTGTTTGTAACCATGCACGCTATTCCGACTGACCTGAGAAACATTTTCCGTGCAAATATTTCAGCAGTTATTATGTATGTCCTGTATTTCTGTCGACTGAATCAGCGATACCAATCATTTGTGAATAAATCATTCTTTTGTCTCGATTCCTTCTTTTCCATGAATTGGCCAAACGCGCTTGCATAACGATCTGAAATTATTTGGATTCGATCGGATTGCTCTGTCTCATCTGAATCATCTGAAGTTGTTTCTCGGTGAGTAACAACAAATCCAAAACAAATAGCACTGTTTTCATGTGTTTCACTAGTTTACTTTGAACTACGCAGCACGGCCCAGTGGATAACGGAATGAAAGCTTAAAGGAGCTGCGTTTATTCCCGGTCCCGGATACCATTATTAAACAGCGACATCCAGTGAGAGAAGTGTTTCAATTCGACACACACCTCTCGGTTACAAACCACAAATCACTTGATAATTAAACTAGTTTTGAATCAGATGAAACAGCCTCAACATTCCCAACAAGACTGATGAGGAAAACAGGAGAAACGTGCCATGAATGAAGATAGAAGAACTTTAAATTCCCAAATCACCACCCTTACAAACATTTACCATGAATGAACTGTAGTAATTTATCATGGTATGTGGAATATTTATATTGAAACTATGTTATAGCCATGTATATTGCAATATATTTATTAGGTGGGTAGGGGAATATATAATTCATTTCTTTGTGAAGGTGTAGTTTTTACCTGTGTTTAGCTGCTTTTTTTTATAGGCCTATATAACATATCATAATATTATATCATTTGACATTGGTAGTGGTTACAAAGTCTCAATGTGAGAATAGTTTCAATTAAGCCTAATAATTATATATGATAATAACAATAATTATAAATAAAATAATTCTTACCAATAAGACTCCCTGTCCCCCCTGGCCCACCTCAACTTTTTGATTTGATAATCCGGCCCTCGAATGAAACCCTCCCATAGTGCATCCTGGTGCCATGTGTTCCCCAGGTAAGCGATGCACACGCACCCGGCCATCCATGTGTTTTAAGAGAAAATGTGATTCATCAGACCAGGCCACCTTCTTCCATTGCTCCGTGGTCCAGTTCTGATGCTCACGTGTCCACTGTTGACTCTTTCGGCGGTGGACAGGGGTCAGCATGGGCACCCTGACTGGTCTGCGGCTATGCAGCCCCATACGCAACAAACTGATGCACTGTGTATTCTGACACCTTTCTATCAGAACCAGCATTAACTTCTTGAGCAATCTGAGCTCGTCTGTTGGATCGGACCACACGGGCCAGCCTTCGCTCCCCACGTGCATCAATGAGCCTCGGCCGCCCATGACCCTGTCGCCGGTTCACTGCTGTTCCTTCCTTGGAGCACTTTTAATAGATACTGACCACTGCAGACCGGGAACACCCCACAAGAGCTGCAGTTTTGGAGATGTTCTGACCCAGTCGTCTAGCTATCACAATTTGGCCCTTGTCAAACTCGCTCAAATCCTTACGCTTGCCCATTTTTCCTGCGTCTAACACATGTTTTGGACATATACTATGGTAATATTATGGTACTTTTAAGTACTTTTTGTAGTACTGTTTGGTTTATAATCTTTCAGTACCATAGTATTACCATCTCTCTCTCAGTTTCAGTGGATGGAAACTTCACACAGTCTCTCCTCCAGAGCCGAAGGGTTTGAGTTTTCCCGCAGTGATCCAGTTTTCCTAATGCATGTGGACAGTCCACAGACCCCTGGAGATTCCAGGCAGTGAAACTGCTGCATTAGTGTGATCATCCGTGACGTGAGCGTGTGCGTGTGGCCCTGGGCTCCATGTCAAACACCCCCACTTTATCACAGACGCTCTTTTGACCTGAAACACTCTGAGCTCCCAAACACCATTACGAACCCTGCTGTTTTTCTTCTTTCTTGAAATGATACAACAAATTAGATTATACCAATTAATATTTATATTATGCTATTTATACCACATAAATCTGTTTATTGGCATATTCATTCTGTCTCTTCATAATCAAAACACAGCACCTTCATTGCGTGTCTGTGGGATTTTTTTACCTGTTTTCTGGTTCAGCAGGTGAAGATTATGCATCACTTAGTCAAGGAACAGCACATCTCTCTTCAACAAGACATGATTCGAGATGCACACCGAATTAGCATCAGAATTAGCATCTTTCATCCGTCCCTTTGGAATCTGAACGTTTCCTCATGCCTGGTTGCCATGGAGATCTTTTTGGTCTTCAGTACAGGCCTACTTGTTGATGCCATTGTGAAAAAAAAGTAAACAGGTTTTGTTAATTTTGTTCACTCAGGTTGTTTTGAGCATTGATTGTAGGTGAAAACTGATGATAGTTGTTTTCATGAAGCATTTGAAACTGATAAAACCCAAAGGGTGTGTGTGTGTGTGAGTGTGTGTGAGTCATATGGTTACTAATACTAATAGATGAAGTGAGAGAGAGAATAAAATGTGTGGAACGGAAAAAAAATGGGAGAATTTTATGTTGCTCTTTCATAGCTTATTGAAATTCTTAGTCATGCTTCAATCACGTATCAACTTCACAAATGTTTCTCCTAAAACTCCAATTTGAAACAAATTTCACTCAGAAATGGCCTGTAAATTTGACAAATAATTACAAAGAAATGGCAAGTAACAAATTGAATTAAATGTGATATTTTGTAGTAGAAAGACTGTAGCCTAAATGTATTTTTTAATCTTTGTTTTATTGGTTTGGTTTTTAAAAAAGCGCAGAGCAGAATGCGAGGGTCTCGAGGTGATGTGATGCAATAATGGCAATAACGGAAATAATAGAAATAGGCAAACAGCAGAATAGATAGATAGATACTATTTTTGACATGAAAAAATAATCGTACTGGCTATGGCCTCCTCCGCCATGTTGCCAACTTGATACTGTAAATAGAAGCTTGCAACGATTGCCCCGCCTCTGAGTTCTTCTGATTGGTCCACTGTTTTGGAACTTACATTGATGAGCAACGCTGCGTGTAAAAGTCGAAATTCTTGGCGAAGAATGTGCAAGGAGCTGTAAAAGATGCGAGACGCGAGCGTAATGGTCATACACGTCCATCTAGCGCATTTACATAGAAAAACAATGGAAAAGTAGTGCATTGGAATAGAAAAACGTGTTCTGTGTGAACAGCCCCTTGGTTGCTAGATGGTAAGATCACTAATCTTAAAGGTACACTATGTAACTTTTCAAAGCTAAAAACAAAACTGCATGCATTTTGCAGAAGAACATTGTTTTGGTTGTGCTTCGGCTCTGCCTTACTGTGCGGATGAATATGACCCTTCACAATAGAAATAATGCTTTACAATGAACCAATTTATCTGTTCAATGAAGTACCTTACTCACCTGTTGAGAAATAAAAATTAGGTGATCCGTGTCGCTTTTACAACATTTCAAATCCCTCAGTTCTCGGCATCTTTGAAAAGCCAATGTTGATTCTTGTTTTATTACGAGCTCTGATGCGCTCTTTTCTTGTCAGCAGACTCTTCTTATCAGCAGACTCTTCTTGTCAGCAGACTCTTCTCTGTTCGACGTTTTTTAAAGGGATAGTTCATCCAAAAATGATCCCATAATTTACTCACCCTCAAGCCATCCTAGGTGTATATGACTATCTTCTTTCGGAGATATATTTAAAAATATGCTGGCTCGTCCAAGATTTATAATCGTTGTGAATGGGGGGTGAGATTTTGAAGCCCAAAAAAGCACATCCATCCATCATAAAAGTAATCCGTACGACTCCAGGGGTTAATAAAGGCCTTCTGAAGTGAAGCGATGGGTTTTTGTACAAAAATATCGATATTTAAAACTTTATTAACTGTAATAGCTTCCGGCAGACAGCCACACGCATCAACTGACTGATGGAGTATTGACTGATTATTTACATTGTTAATTTTGAACAAAAACAGTTGCATAGTGTACCTTTAAAAATTAAGAATAATGATGAAAACACTTTTTTTCAGCGTGTTTATTTTTGGCGTTCACTATTAGACTCTAGGCACTATTATAGACTCGTCGCAACAGAAAAAACAGATTACATCTTTAAGAAACAGGCCTCGTTTGCTCAGATATTTCCCTTGTCTGAGTCATGCGTTGCTTTTTTGTGTTGTGCAGTAATAGAAACGATCCTCACCTGCTGAGAAACACCACTGGCCTTCTGAAAGCATTGTGTGGATGTGAAAAGACAAACTGTGCTTGAAAAGAGTTCACTTTCTCTGGGCGCTCGTGGCCTTCAGCGCTTCCTCCTCAGTAGGCCACGCGAAAAAAATAAAGCATTTCCAATGCACGTATTGGCCGTGGGAATTTTCTTTTGATTAATGTATTTTTAGTCCATTGTGGCATCACAGCAGAGCATAATCGCCAGTGGCAGTTCGCTGCTCAAACCCACCGTGAACACGGTGCACTGAAACATCTGCTTTCCTTTCTGTCTCACTTATTTCTCATTCCTTCTCTTTGTTTTCTCCCTCAGGCCCTCCATTTCTCTCAATATGACTGACCTAGAGTTCAGATGCATGTTGTGTGAACAAAACCTGGTCTACTAATGTAAAAATATTAGACATGATGTTAAAAACAACAACTCATCTGAAGAAAACATATGGGTAGCACTTTATAGTCCCATTAGCAGGTTTATTATAGTTAACTAAAACCATAAAACAAAAACATTTTACGGAAATTTTTCTGCTGTAGGCTGCAAGGACCTTTGAAATAACTGAAATCATTTGGCGAAGTGATATGGAACTGTAATGTGGTCAAAACCTGCCTGGAACTACTTTAGCTGTGTGTTTTCTGGAAAATAATTGCATCAAGCATTCAACAGCCCTGTATAACTAACATTAGCTAACAATGAACAATTATTTTTTGGTTTATTAACGTTAGTTAATAAATGTATTAAATGTTTAAATGAACATCAACTAAGATTAATAAATGCTTAAGAAGTTTTTTTCGTTGTTAGTTCAGGCTTGGGTCATGCCAAAGCCGTTGCTATTCATTTTGCCAGGATTGAACAAATTGGTTGTGCGCCATTTTGAAAATTGACATCAATTATAATACCTTTTAAACGCTTTGAGTTATTGGCACAAAATTTGGTAGGGATCATTGATAGTATGTCCTGAAGGTACCTGAGAAATTTGAAGACATCGCCTCCTAGTGTTCAGAAGATATCATTTTTTTTGTTTGAATAGTATAAAATGTACTAAAATATATTAAAACAGTATAAAAATGTATACATATATTTCTACAATTAGTTATTCAAGGTTCTTGGTGTATAACTGAAATAATGTGGCGAAGTGATATGGAACTGTAATGCGGTCAAAACCTGCCAGGAACTACTTTAGCTGTGCGTTTTATGGAAAATAATTGTACACCTTAGAACGTTCATCAGCCAGTCAGAATCAAGCATTCAACAGCTATTCAATAACTAACATTAGCTAACAATGAGCAATACATTTGTGATTTGTTTCAGTACTTATTGATCTTTATTAACATTTAACGTCAACTAAGATTAATAAATGCTTTAGAAGTATTTTTCATTGTTAGGTTATGTTAACTAATGTTGTTAACAAATGAAACCCTAAAGTGTCACCAAAACATCTAGTGATTTTGGCATGTTTTTCAGGTAATATCCAGGCTTGTCTATGTTTATGTATTCACATGAATGAGGGTTTTTGATAGATATAATATCATCTGTTCTGTTCTAGCCATATTGATCAGTGATTCACGCTCATTCCAGCACAAATTCAATGGCAAGTAGGTCACCAACACGCCTCCTCCGTGTTCCTAATAAATGAACATCTTTACAGAGCAAAAAAAACCTGCTTCATATTAATGACTGTCAGAAGATGTTGTTTTTAGCTGACAGTTCATCCTTTTTGTTTCCTATTCTGTTTTTGTAATTAAAGAAATCGATTCTCCCTTAAAATATATCATGTAATCATCCTTATGTCATCCAAACCTTTTTTTATTCTGTATTATGCTCTTTATTCTTCTAGATATCATGAAAGTGTATAGGGGATGTCAAGCTCAAAATGACAAAAAAAAAAAAAAACTTGATAAACTGATAAGACTTCAAATTTTTTTTATGTGGATAAGAGTGGTCAGGATACTCTTCAAAAACTTGTTTTTGTTCTTGACAGGAGAAAGACAGTCACGCAGGTTTAGAACAACATAATGACGCAATTTTTATTCTTTTTCTCTGTATTAAACAATTTTTAATTGCATCCACTCAACTAGACATCTGTTTAACTGCCAAGTTTAAACTTTTTGACAGCATATAGCATTATTATCAGAGTTTTCTGGGTCTTCAGTAGCACATAAAAACATCTGCAAACTCAGCCGATGATAATACAAAAACAGTTGCAGACGATGCCACCCACTCTGGTCTGGTCCGGTCTGTCAGCGTTTGTGTTCCAGCTCTGTAATTAGACTTCTGTTTGACAGCAGACAGCCAGAAAACATGGCAGTCAGACCCTTAGTCCACCAGAATTGTTTACTGTGCCTTCATTTATAACTTTTTAATTCGGTAGGGCAAATTTGGATGACAATTTTGTGCCTGACAGTCTTGGATTTCTTGGTAAACAGCCAACTGATCTGTTTAGCATTGAAGATGATTTCTCAAATTAAATCTTCAAAGAATATTATTGAGGTGAATTTTACCAAAGACGGATTCCTTGGGTCATGCCAAAGCCATTGATATTAATTTTGCCAGGATCGAACAAATCGCTTGTTCGCCATTTTGAAAATTGTCATAAATTATAATACCTTTTAAACGCTTTGTTATTGGCACAACGTTTGGTAGGGATCATTTATAGTATGTCTCGAATGTACCTGAGAAATTTGAAGACATCGCCTCCTAGTGTTCAGAAGATATACAATTTCTTTTTACAAAAATCCACTCTTTTGTTTTCAATAGTATAAAATGTACTAAAATATATTAAAATAGTATAAAAATCTATATGTATATTTGTACATTTAGTAATTTAAGGTTCTTGGTTGTCTACAGATTCTTTCGGTCATGCCAAAGCTGTTGATATTCATTTTGCCAGGAATGAACTAATTGCTTGTTTGCCATTTTTAAAAAAATTGACATAAATTATAATACATTTTAAATGCATTGAGTTTTTGGCACAGAATTTGGCAGGGATCATTGATAGTATGTCCCGAAGGTACCTGAGAAATTTGAAGGATCGCCTCATAGTATTTAGAAGATATACTCTTTTTTACAAAAATGTGACTCTTTTTTTGTATAAAAATAGTACAAGATGTATATAAAAATAGTATAAAATATATATTTATATTTATACATTTAATAATTCCATGTTCTTGGTGTCTACAGATTCTTTGGGTCATGCCAAAGCCGTTGATATTCATTTTGCCAGGATTGAACAAATTGCTTGTTCGCCATTTTGAAAATTGACATAAATTATAATACCTTTTAAATGCATTGAGTTTTTGGCACAAAATTTGGTAGAGATCAAAGTTGGTATGTCCCGAAGGTACCTGAGAAATTTGAAGACATTGCCTCCTAGTGTTCAGAAGATATACAATTTTTCCCCCCTCCTTTGTAAGTAGCTTTGGATAAAAGCATTTACATGTAAATCTAAATATAAAAGCAATTCAGTTGTTTGTTGTTAGGGTGAGCAAAATACCTTTTGACTTCTCATTTTGAATAATTTTGATTTGACTATATGGTTCTTTAAAGGTTATTTAAAAACATGATATGTTCTTCAGATTGGTTATTTGGTACCTCTGCGGTTTTGGTTCTTCTACAAGCAGCTGATAAACACTGACTGTTTCCTTTTTCTGCCTGTAACTGTGTTTGTTTCAGTGTTTTGTGAGATTCAGTGAGTGTGTTGTGATGGTTTAAAAGCACAGCGCTCTGCAAAACACCATTAATGCGAGTGTGCGTGTGGGCTGTGATGTGTGTTAGCTTTAAAACATTTGAGTCCATTTGCATGTACTGAATATAAAACACTCTGTCCTGTGTAGTGCTGTTTCACAATGAATCCTGATTGAAAAACACTTCAGAAATAAAAATCCATTCTTCTAAACTTTTCAGATTAAACATGTCTGATTGACTTAATCTTGAGTTAGCAATATGACATAAACGATTTGAGAAAAGAGTCAAACTCTCAGAGTCAAAGACAGAATTTTCACTTTTTGGAGAACTGAGCACATGGTCACCATCCACCATAATAGAGCAGCATGAGCATTCTTTAAAATGTCTCCCTTTGTGGTCTACGGAAAGCCATACTGGTTTGAGTAAATGATGATCATTTTCATTTTTTGGATGAGCTGTTTCCTTTTACACGAATACAATCTCACTATCCCTCCATTATACCTCTCTGTAGAGATGATAGTTCAGTTTCTGAACATGAAAAAAGAAAAGAAGAGCATCTGACTGAAGACTGACGATATTACCACAGTCTATCACCACAAAGACGATAGAAACTGTGTCATCACTGAGAAACCCATCAGCGTTTGGAGTCGCTGTGTTTTGAAGTGTAAAATTTGTAATCGTGTAAAGACGAGGCACACACACACACAGCTGTGTCAGTCCCTTCAGGGTGGGTTTTCCTCCTCCACTCACGACTCACACTAGAAATCTGTCACGTGACTCCAGACGGCCAATCAGACGCTGTAGAGTGGGGATTCCGTGCGTGTGGGGGTAAAACCTTCAACTAAATGACACATCACAGTGCTTCATTAGAGCTTAACACAGTCCTGCACTTCATCATTAACCTCCAAATATGGTTATATGAGGAAATGCATCTCAGAATAAAATTAAATAATATTTAAAGAGGATGTAAGTAGCTTATTAAGAGCATCTAAATACAACATACACAGTACTCATACTTAGGGTTAGTGATACAACCCTTTTTATTTGGGCTTGAATGCAACCGCATAGCAATTGTGGGATTTTTTTTCTTTTTTTTTTTTTCACATTTTATGGTCCAGCAGGTGAAAATGGTGTGTCTGATCACTTAACAATAAAGTAACACATGAATTGAGGGATTTCACAAACGCTGTAGAGGAAGAGAGTGTGTTATAGTCCTGATTTATTCACACACAGGCTTCTGCTCAGTGGAGAAAAAGCCAATTAACATCAACGTCAGCAGCCATTTATTATCGGCGGAGGTGAACTGAGATGACAGCGAGAGGAAGAGGCCTGACAGATCCGTAAACCCCCACGCCTCTCTCTAACTTTCTCTCTGTTTCCCTCTTTAGTTCTCCTCTCCTCATCCATGATGCAGTAGTAGTTTGTGTGCCAAAAGCTGACGGGTTTTCCAGCTCTTTGTTCTCGCTCGGATCTCACGTTATATTGACAGAGCCGCACCTTATATCAGCAAACACACAGCCGCAGACTCCACCGCACCTGTACCAGGTGTTTGACAGTGTGCGTCCCTGAGCCGAGACGGAAATGGCAGTCTGGCAACACCAGAAGAAAAGACTTCTTTCAAAAACATTGAAAAATCTTAATTATTCCAAACTTTTGACCCAAGACTGAAGGAAACATTTTAACAAAAGACAATTAATTGTCTTTCGCCATAAAGTATGTGAGTGTGACGTCTCTGATAGTGACACAAACACAGTAACAGTTTAGGCATCGCAGCAATGATTGACACATCAGGATGACACCCGCCCACTCCTGTCCGCTTGTGTTGTCACACCTGTCATGTGACCGCTGGGTCGCTACAGCAGTAGGCAAGTTGTTTGTGGAGATGTTCAAGTGAGCGTTTGTATGACTGGACTATGAAAGAGCCGGTCGCTGTCTATTCAGGCTCAGATAAGTGCTGTAACCGTGACAGCCGAACCCTGAGGTCAAAGCAGATGCTATTCATGAGCAACAGAACCCAGAGAGAGAAATGGAGATGAATATAGTCTTTCCAGAGTAAAGACAGCAGGAAAAGAGGCAGGTTTTCATAGTTCCAGAGTTTTATTTTTCTTTCATTGCTCAGGAGAGAGTTCTTTGTAGTGTTTTGTTCACATATCAACTTTGTCTCAGATGTTTCTCCTAAAACAGACCTAAAAGAGTTACTAGTTGTCATCCAGTTAATTTCATTATTTAAAGGGGACTTATTTTATATCTGGTGTCTCCAGAATGTGTCTGTGAAGTTTCAGCTCAAAATACCCCACAGATCATTTATTATAGCTTGTCAAATTTGCCCCTATTTGGGTGTGAGCAAAAACACTGCGTTTTTGTGTGTGTCCCTTTAAATGCAAATGAGCTGCTGCTCCCGGACCCCTTTCCAGAAGAGGGCGGAGCTTTAACAGCTCACGCTTCGTTTGCTCAACAACAACAAAGCTGGAGAATCTCACGCAGCCAAAATGAGGATCGTCAGTAACGGTGTTCAGCCTTACATTGTTCAAACCGGAGTCGACACTGATGGAGAGACTCAGGAAGAAGTTACAAACTTTTAGAATGAAACTGGACGTTTCTGAATGGTTAGTGGATACATTTATGTAGTTGCTGTGGAGTTGATTCAACTCATCGACTAGCATGTGCCATCATGTTAATCTTTTATGCAAATCCAGTGTTGAATTGACCCTTGCTTGTGAAGCAGTCCGGCGTAAAATGGCGGCATGTCAACAACACTCTACTACAACAACTCTTCCTGTTCTCTAAAGCAGCCCAACATGGCCTCACCCCCTTTGTTGTGTGTTCTTGGGCGCAGGGTTTATGTAAATTTTAGGGTTTCTGATGTCACCAACCCGAGAAGAAGCTTATTGTAGTCCCTACCAGCCGCTTGTTGTAGTCCTTAAACAGCAAATATCTCCTTTTGCATTGAACTTTGAGCGTCATAACTTTGCAGATGTTGTTTATGCTCAAACAGCAACATTACACACTAACTAAAGTTGAAATCATAATCAGGGACCCCTTTAAGAATTTTCAAGGACTGAATATAGACCAGGATTCCTATTAATTTTGAAAAACTACATTACCCATGATGCTACAGAAAATTCCACCAATCAGAGACAAAACAAGCAGCTCTTTAGCTCTGCCCACACCCATGAAGCACCGCAAATGACGTAATCAAGTTGGTCTTCCTATACTCTCAAAATATTTCAATATTTCAATATATAAGCATATTTTGCAATAAATTTAAAGTATGTTGCTCATCATTTTTAAATGTGTAGTTTTATGTTTCTCCATTGTTTTTAATTTGATTATGCTGTTCGCAATGCTTCATGGGATTGTAGTTCTTTCCCTCAGTAAAACCATTCACAGTCTTGTACCTTTGTATTTTGGTTGATTTTCAAATACCTTTTTGTTTCAAATAATAGTTTGTAGAGTTGTGATTCTCCTTGTAGCTTATTCATGGCTTATAACTCTTTAACAAAGACTTTTTCGAAATCCCTATGGGAAAAACGAATGGAAATAATACATCCGGAACCAACGCCTCTGAAAAAGTGGGCAGGACCTGTTGCATTCTATAAGAGTCTAGAGCTGTAAAATGAATGTGGAGAGCAGCTCAGGTCAATTGATGAGAAATGTTTGAGTTCATATTGAGATCTCTGACTTTTGATTGAAATCTTAAGCACAGTTTCAGACATTGTTGAGAAACTCTAGAGGAGACACATGTGAGATTACTGGAGTGGTTTTCTCAGGGGAAGCATCAGGAAACTTCAGCAAAAGTCTCTTTTTATTGTAATTTTTCAAGATATTGCAGAGATCTCAACTGTGTGTTTTCTTTGTACCGTCAAACAGGCAAAGGAAACCAAATTATAGTTCATGTGAGGCGGCACTTGAAAATAACATCTGCTGATGGACGTCATTCATTAGGGCTTTCAGGCTTTTCCAGCACACACACACACACATTCATCTCACATTCACGCAGCATTTCCGTCTCCAAAACCGTCCACGTGTCTCATGAATCCCTTTCATACACACACGCAGTCGGCAGCACGTCAGCGCTCGCTGTCGGAAGCTCAAATGATGAAAGAGCTGCAAATCCTTCTATTGAATAATTCACAGAGGGCAGTTCAGCATTATGTTGGGTTTCTCGGCCTTCAGTGAAACGATTCCTCAGAGTATTTCCCTGCCAGCTGAAATCCACAGGCAAAGACAGGGAATTCCCACACAAATCCATCACCGTTGACCGGCACACAGTGACCGCACTCATTCAGATACGCTAGCGTTTAAAATTTTGGGGTCTGTAAGACCTTTTGATGTTTCTTCTGCTCACCAAGGCTGCATTTACTTGATCAAAAATGCAGTAAAAATAGTAAATATTATTACAATTTAGAATAACTGATTCATATTTCAATATATTTTAAAATGTAATTCCTCCAGTCTTCAGTGTCACACAATCCTTCAGAAAGCATTCTAATATGCTGATTTGTGCAACATTTCTGATTATTATCAGTGTTGAAAACAGTTGACATCATGATATCTTGTCTTGTCAAGCACTTCTGCTGAATAAAAGTATTAATTTAAATTAATAAAGTAAAAATTACTGCCCCCTCCTCCTACCCTTTAGATCCGCCACTCTCTGCTATTGGTTCAACTAGACTAAATTCACTCCTCTGATTTTTCTTTTGACCTCTGACCCCTGTTGCACTGATTACTGATTTGACGCATTTAAATCCAGCTCTGAGTTTCACAGATAACATTGGGGACACACACACACACACACAGTAAGAACAGCACTTAAGGAGGATGGGAAATGTTACCACTGACTGAGAGGGTAAAATCAGCGGCTCTCAGGGTCAGACAAAGAGACAGAGGAGACGGCAAGGTTAATTACATCAGACAGGCAGAGAAAAATACAGCATGTGAGGAGGCTCACGTAAGAAGTCCTTTCTGGAGGTTCAGCCAATGTCAGCGTTTATTATTTCTTTTATATTTCTGCCATTATAATGAATCAGTAAGTCACCCAGGCTGCAATTACAGTGATTTTTACCATGATTAAGAGGATTGTATGCTCTCTGTCTGCCTTTAACTGTGGTAAAATCACTGTAGTGCACAGCAGAACTCATTTATAATATCTCAATATCTTCATGCCTTCTAGTCGCATTTAGCAGATTAGAGCTGGTCGAAAATATAGTTACATTTTGTGACGATATAAACAATCAAGCAGTTGAGATTTGCTAAGTGTGCTGTATGTAGGCAGATAAAGTTGGTTATATAGCGATACATTTGTATAAGAAAAATATCCATATTTATAACTTTATAAACTAGAATCACTGGCTTCGGGTAACATCCATATGCAAATTGAGTTCCAGTGGAAGAGTGAACTCGGATGGATGGATGGATGCACTTTTTTGGGCTTCAAAATCTCGCCCCCCATTCACTCCCATTATAAAGCTTGGAAGAGCCAGGATATTTTTTTAATATAACTCCAAATGTGTTTGTCTGGAAGAAGATACCTAGGATGGCTTATGGGTGAGTAAATCATGGGATTATTTTCAGTTTTGGGTGAACTATCCCTATAAGTGAGGCATTATCAAAGAAGGTAAGTAACATTTTCTGAAGCTCAAAGCAGATCTGTGTGTGTGAAAACTGCATATGACTGTTGCATAATGAGCAGCATAATTTTGGAAAGTTTACATGCAGAAAGTGAATGTTTTGGCAGGCAGGAGAATTTAAATAGGCACCAATTACACCCTTCCCATCCACCCACAGGGGTCTTCAGCGTCACCCCTGCAGGTGTGTGTTTTCATCAGCAAGCAGGAACAGTTTGTCTCTCACACACACACTTAACTAACAGCTCCCTGTTTTCCAGGTTATTTGCATGAAATTAGATGCCCACTGACGCACGTAATTGCATATCAATTAAAACCAATATCACATGTTCAGATAATGATAGAGAAAATTTTGAGAACATTGTGTTGCTATTTACAACTAACTTTGCACTTTTCTCAGTTTAAAATATAACACAGGCAGAAGTGGGAAAGATGTGTTAGGCGGTACAGAAATAGTCTTTTTTTTCAGCAATTGCAGTTCCAGTGGACGTTCAGTGTGGGGATTTGAACCTTGATGTTTTGGTTCAATTTCCCTTTGTTCAGATGATGTTTATAGATTATCTAATCATCAGCTCCTCACACAAGGGACCGACTGATTTCTGTCCCACAACACTTTGCTCCAGGCTCTGATCAATATGTCATCACCATGGCAACATGCCCGCCCTCTCACACTCGCAGGGAAAGTCTTAAGTGGATTAGAGGCGGAGTTATTCAAATCAAAGAGAGCATGCTAATTATCATCGGGACACCAGTAAAACAGCAGTATACTGTATGTGCATGTGAACAATATTGCAAGTTTAAAATATTTTTATTGAATTATATATAATATATATATATATATATAAAATATAAATAAAGCATTAAAATTATTAACGCATTTAATGTACCTGCCCAGTGTAATAAATTCTATGTTGAATCAAAAAATATTTTTTTTCTAAAGCTTCTTTTTGTAATGTTGATTTTATGCTTTTCTCATTTAACATAATAATGACTTTAAATGATCTTTTGGGGGTATTTTCTCAGTCAAATTTGAGGGCGGTTAAGGCCCGGGTATTCTTCATTTTCGCGTCCCACTCTGTCTCGCGCACAGTTGAGCACGTGAGCCTTTCAAAGATACTCCTTTGCCCGTGAGCATGGAAAGACTACACTCAAAAAAATTCACTTTCACTCAAACCACCCTTGTTCACATTACTTAAAAAACTACATAAATGTAAAATGTTGTTTCTACTAAAAATGAGTATTGTCAGCTTTACTTAGTAAGTGTTTGTTCAGTCAACTTAACACTGCTGAGTGAAACACACAAATTAATGTTGACATAACACAAGAGAATATTAAGAAAAGAAATTAGATTCATCTCTCATTGTCTCTAAGAGAATATGCGCAGTTAATGCAGCGTGCCAAAATCTCGGCCAGTTTTTACTTTTAGTTTCTGCAGTGAATAACTGACTGGCGTTTGAGACTTCTTCACCCGCATAACTCTCACGCAAAGTTTGCACATTGTTTGTGTGATATCCACTAGCTCGCCTTCGTGGTTTGAAATGGAAAAATTTTTTATATTGCAATATAAATTGTAGCGAAATTAACTCAAAGGGGAAATACTAATAATTATTCATAACTCATTTTGATGATTATTTATGATTAACTATGAGAATGTGAATCAGTTAATCAGATTAACTTGATGTAGCTACATTAAAATTAATACTACAATCAATTAACCTGTTCGTCCAGTGGACACTTAGTGTTAATTGATTATTAAGTCTAAGAAATGTTCATTTCCAGGTTATGGAAAAACAACATTCTGTTTGTACAGTACTACCCAGAGCATCGGATCTGCAGACTGAGGTGAAATCAATGATTCGGTCCGAAGTCGTTGCCAGTATCTTCTGCGTTGGATGAAGTAATATGAAACAACTTAAGCTGTTAGTTTGACTCTTAGTGGGGAAAGCGTCCTTTCTCACTCTCACAGATAAGCACATGGCTGGGTTGCAGGCCTAGGCTTACAGGCCTTCCAGGCCCACAGGCCTTGGCCTGATGAGGCCTGGAGCAAAAAGTATTTTTTGTCGTCCCAGAAGCAAGAAGAAGAAGAAAGAGAGGAAGAGGGGCGTTGTGCTCTATCTCTTAACCTCTGGTCAAAGTCCAACCTCTTAGGGTTGATGTGGCCAATGGAGATGTTGTATTTCCAGGTGACAACACACCCCCTGTCCGGGTTTTTACGACAGAGCAAGATTAACTGATAAACGGAGTTTTGAAGAAGAACTATTAAACATTCTTGTAATACCGATGTGTTGCACAGGTATGGACATACTGCATGCACAAGCATTTAAATCTTCTTGATACGAAGACACTAAACATGACATAATTGAAGTTACCTTAAATGTATCATAAAACGTGAATACAATGAGTGCAATACAACAACAGTAATAAGGGATACCATTTCCTGGGGATGTGCATGTTCATTTATAGAACAGTCTGTCTATAAATGAATGCAGAAAAAGTCTGTGTTCTGTGGGGATAATGCAGGAAAGATGCACGTTTCCTGTGTCTCTTCTCTGCTCTCAATGTGGCAACCACATTCTTTAGCACAATAAAACTGGGAACTTCTCAGGGGATGGGGGACAGGCCCCAAAGTGCTTTAAACAATTATTGGTTAACTATAGCAAATAATTGTGTCTGATTTGTCTCAGTCGCTACAAAATATTGCATATATTTTAATATTGCAATGTGGCACCAGTTGCTTGCAAAATGATGGACTATGATTCACAAATCGTGAAAATTAAATTAAGTAAATTATTAATAAATGAATAAATAAACAAGTAACAAGCAAACTTAAACTTGCTTGCGTAAAATGTTTGCAAATAATTTGCTAATGCAGGTACAAAAGACTTTTTTTTTTTTTGCCCCCCCCAACTCGACAGTCGCAAATATATACAACCCGAATTGGGATGTTTTTTAAATTTTAATAAGATGAAAACTAAAAGACTTTCAAATCACATGAGCCGATATTTTATTCACAATAGAACATAGATAACATAACAAATGTTCAAACTGAGAAATTTTACACTTTTATCCACTAAATGAGCTCATTTCAAATTTGACCTGCTACAGGTCTCAAAATAGTTGGCACAGGGGCAACAAATGGCTGAAAAAGATTCAGCTGGGTGAACATCTAGCAACTAATTAAGTTAATTGATATCAGGTCTGTAACATGATTAGCTATAAAAGGGATGTCTTAGATAGGCAGATTCTCTCAGAAGTAAAGATGGGCAGAGCTGTGAAAGAGTGCGTAAAAAGATTGTGGAATACTTTAAAAACAATGTTCCTCAACGTCAAATTGCAAAGGCTTTGCAAATCATATCATCTACAGTGCATAACATCATCAAAATATTCAAAGAAACTGGAGAAATCTCTGTGCGTAAGGGACAAGGGCAAAGACCTTTATTGGATGCCTATGGTCTATGGGCCTTCAGACAACACTGCATCACTCATCGGCATGATTGTGTCAATGACATTTCTAAATGGGCCCAGGAATACTTCCAGAAACCACTGTCGGCAAACACAATCCGCCGTGCCATCTGCAGATGCCAACTAAAGCTCTATCATGCAAAAAGGAAGCCATATGTGAACATGGTCCAGAAGCGTCGTCGTGTCCTGTGGGCCAAGGCTCATTTAAAATCTTTCAAAGTGGAGAAGTGTTCAAAGAATTTGACATTCTTTTTGGAAATTATGGACGCCGTGTCCTCCGGGCTAAAGAGGAGGGAGACCTTCCAGCGTGTTATCAGCGTTCAGTTCAAAAGCCAGCATCTCTGATGGTATGGGGGTGCATAAGTGCATACAATATGGGCAGCTTGCATGTTTTGGAAGGCACTATGAATGCTGAACGGTATATAAAGGTTTCCAGACGCCGTCTATTTCAGGGAAGGCCTTGTGTATTTCAGCAGGACAATGCAAAACCACATACTGCAGCTATTACAACAGCATGGCTTCGTCGTAGAAGAGTCCAGGTGCTGCATTGGCCTGCCTGCAGTCCAGATCTTTCACCTATAGAGAAAAATACGTCAAAGATGACCACAAACTCTTCAGCAGCTGGAAACCTATATCAGGCAAGAATGGGACCAAATTCCAACACCACAACTCCAGAAACTCATAACCTCGATGCCCAGACGTCTTCAAACTGTTTTGAAAAGAAGAGGAGATGCTACACCATGGTAAACATTCCCCCATCCCAACTATTTTGAGACCTGTAGCTGGCATTACATTTGAAATGAGCTCATTTTGTGCATACAATTGTATAATTTCTCAGTTTAAAAGTAATTTTAATATAAAATTATCATTTAAAAAAAATATTTATGCATATAATATAATATTGGTCTTTTTTACACTAATTTAGTTTTACTGCATTATATATATTTCATTAATTCAGCCAATAAAACAATCTTTATCAATCAACCATTAATCTGTATGTGTGTATATATACAGTATAATCTAACCAACGCTTTGGCAATGTAAAGCCAGTAAAGTTTCTTGAATCTTAAAAGAGAAGGAAACTTTATTAGTGCCCATTTCAGCTGAAAAAACTCTAAACAGCTGGTGTTGGATGTGAATGTGAGTGCATTAGCATATTTATTGCGGCCGTTAGAATGAGCAGGGAACCCTGCACTCTTCCTTCCTGCATCTTCAGCCCTCTTTTGACTCTCAAGATTTCCAAGAGGAGGAGAGGATCATTCACAGAGTTCGGGGAGGTTTCTTTCCATGCGGGTGGAGAGGCCGGATAGGATGCAAGATGGATTTCTCTTCCAACAGCTCTCCAGGGAACCGTTTTAGCTCGAAACAAAACAGAAACCCCTCCTCGTGGCAGGGACTCATTTCACACATGCCCCTCATCTTCATTTTATGCCTTTGTGATGTTAATGGACATTGAGTTGAAAACCCATCAAAACTCTCCTGTTAAAGTCTGTGCTGTGAACTCCAGCTGAAACTCTGATACCAGCTGACGTCACGGGTCAGAGGTCAAGTGATCATGGACATTTCCTTTCATGTTGTCTTTGGGTCTGTTCTGTCTGCTTCTGTTTTGTGAAATCATTCTGTAGAGTCTGTTTTATATAACTCTGTGGGTCTGTTCTGTGCGTTTTATATAGATCTGATCTGGGGTGCGTCTTCCGTAACTCGCTGCTGAACTACCATAGTACAATGCATCGTTGAATAAATCAACTAGCTAGTTTCCTGAAACCTTATTGTTGCAAACCTGTCGTTCAGCCACACAAGTTTGCGATGCAGTTTACGAATGTTGGTTTGAACTCTGGTTTCGGGAAACACCAAATCGTTGAACTGTGTTAGTAACGACGGAACTTGCAATGTTAGTTGGCTAATGATGCTTTTGGGAAACTGTTTGGTTCTGAGTGGGTGTTCTACATGGTTCTGTATGGTCTGTTTTATTTGGATCTGGGGTCGTATTCACAAAACATCTTAAGGCTAAAAGTAGTTCCTAACTTGCCGATTTAGGAGAAACGTGTCAGTCCTAATTTTAGGACTCCTAAATTTTTGATCGAAGAGTATTTCACAAAGCATTTCAGTGCTAAAACTAGCTCCTAAATCTGTGAAACGTTAGGAGTAGTCAAGTAATTAAGACCAAGTCACAAACAACCCTAATCCACCTAAAGACACTGTACACCATGAGGCAATAGCAATAGAGCCTGAACCTTTTTCTTCATAAACGCAATACATATTTTGATTTATACATTTGAATCTACAATAAGATGCCAAAAATAAATAAATAATGTCCAATGGCGGTTGTTTTCACAAGTTCACACTTACAAAAAACATATATTAAGCGTATTTGGCGTGCTGTCCAAGGGGCTCGAGGGCTCCGAGCTTGGAATTTATCCCAAACCCAGAGTTCAGAGAGTGAGGGAGGGGGTGGCGGAGGGATGCAGAAGACCGTTTGAACGTGCTCCACCCAAACTTTGTTTATTCGCTTGACTTCTGCAATCTCTCGAGATGCAGACATGTAAGAAGCTGACAATTAACTGAACATATACTAGTTTAATTAGTGACACTTAGCCTATTTTAAAACCTTTATTTGAATATGGCAACATTTTTATTAAAAACCTTTTATTTTAAATATGGAAACATGATACCTCATTCTACAGTGACTCCTCCCCCATCAGCCAATCACTGCGGGCATTGTTAGTAAGAGTGATGACATCATCCATAGCAACGAGGTCAACCCCGCCCTTACTCTTAGCTTAAGACTTCTCTCTATTCCTTAGTAAAAGTTGGTCTCAGCAGCTTCGTGAATAGGTTTTAAGAGAAAACTCTTAACTAAGAACTTTCACTGCCATTTAGGAGAACTCTTAGTGGTAAGATAATTCACAAAACATTTTATCTTACCACTAAGAGTTCTCCTAAATAGCAGTACAAGTTCTTATGGAGTATACACACAGTGATTGGCTGATGGGGGAGGAGTCAGCGATTTAATAATAGAAATATTGTAGAATGAGGTGTCATGTTTCCATATTCAAATAAAGGTTTTAAAATGTAGGCTAAGTGTCACTAATTAAACTAGTGTATACAGTTAATTGTCCGCCTCTTGGATGTCTGCATCAAGCGACAAATTATGTTTTATAAACGTCTCAGGTTACGAATGTAACCAGGGTTCCCTGAGAACAGGGAACGAGACTCTGCGTTCCCCATAGCGTTGCAAACGCAGAGTAGAAGTTCCCTTTCGAAAGGGAACGTCTCAGGTTACGAATGTAACCAGGGTTCCCTGAGAACAGGGAACGAGACTCTGCATTTGCAACGCTATGGGGAACGCAGAGTAGAAGTTCCCTTTCGAAAGGGAACAAAGTTTGGGAGGAACACATTCAAACGATCTTTCCAATCAGCACGAGAAGAGGAATAAATACACAGACGAGAGCCGATTTTCTGCATCCCTCCGCCACCCCGTCCCTCACTCTCGGCTGGGGATATGGGGAGAACTAAATTCCAAGCTCGGAGCCCTCAATCCCCTTGAACAGTACACCAAATACGCTTATTATATATTTTATTACTCTATTCAGTCATTTGTAAGTGTGAAAACCACTGCCACAGGTAATCGGACAATATTTATTTATTTGTTAAAGATTTATTTTTGGCGCATCGCATCGTAGATTCAAATCTATAAATCAAAATGTATTGCATTTATGAATACATAGCTCTATCGCTATTGCCTCATGGTGTACAGTGTCTTCGAGTGGATTAGGATTGTTTGTGATTTGGTCTTAGTGATTTAGGAGTCCTCTTGTCTACTCCTAACATTTCACAGATTTAGGAGCTAGTTTTAGCGCTAAAATGCTTTGTGAAATACTCTTAGAGCAAAAATATAGGACTCCTAAAATAAGGACTAACACGCCCATTATTTTTAAGAGTTTCTACTTTTAGCCTTAAGATGTTTTGTGAATACGGCCCCAGATCTATGTGCTTCTGTAGGGATTGTTCTGTTTGGTTCTGAATGAATCTGTTCTGTGTGGTTCTGTAAGCTCTGTTTTATTCTGTAGTTTGTGCAAATCTGATCTATGTGCTTCTGTAGGCTTTGTTCTGTTTGGTTCTGAGCAGACATGGTTCTGTAAGGTCTGTTTTATTTGGATCTGATCTATGCGGTTCTGTGTAGTTCTCAATTCTGTGCAAATCGGATCTAGATCTGGTTCTGTAGGGATTGTTCTGTCTAGTTCTGTAAGGTTTGTTTTTATGCATCTGATCTATGTGGTTCTCTGTAGTTCTGTGTAAATCTAATCTGGTTCTGTTCTACGTAGTTCTGTTTATCTGAGCAGTTCTAGGTAGATCTATTCTGTGCAAATCTGATCGATGTGGTTCTGTGTTGTTCTGTTTGGTTCTGTAGATGTTCTGTGTGGTTCTGTGTTCTCTAGTTTGTGCAAATCTGATCTATGTGGTTCTGTAGGGTTCTGTCTAGTTCTGTAAGGTCTGTTTTTATGCGTCTGATCTAGGGGGTTCTGTATAGTTCTAAGTAAATCTATTATTTTCAAATCTGATCTATGTGGTTCTGTTGGGTTTCTTCTGTTTGGTTCTAATAGATGGTATGCACGTGACATCACCGTCGGCCGTTATGACTGCGGTTACGCCCACTGAGTGGCAAAAGACTAAGTGGCAGCACTGGTTTTCAGCGTGAATGCCGCGAAAAACACACAAAACACATCCAAAACAGGAAAGAGCTTTGCGACTGACTGTACAGATAGCTTTGACACAAAATCTGAGGTATATTTTTACAGACTGCTGAAAGCTACAGAAAAAGAAGCAAATAGGTCACTGCAATTCACAGAAACAGACTCCAGGCAAAGAAACAGTTGTTTTGCAGTTATCATTTTGTGTCAAAATGTTGGATTTTGGGGTAAAATCACACCCTATATATTGTATTGTTATATATTGTGTTGACAACTCATCAATTAAATATTTACCATCTTATATTCTGCATAATTGGGTGTTTTTAAATAAACACTGACAAAAACTATACAAGTTTTAGGGCTGGACGATATGACGAAATATATAACATTGATTTAAGTGATTACTCCGATTTAGACCTCCCTGTATTGTATTTATATAAAACGTTCACAGGCAGATTTGCTTTATATATTTCCCCGGTGTCGAAATGAGGCACATATAAATGTCAGAAAACACGATTCCTGGCTGCATGTCAATATCCATGGATTAGGTTTCTTTGACATGTCGTCAGGAACACTTTCGAGCCCAGCCTTTAGTGTAATCGTTTGTTTTACTCGCGTTTTTGCAGTTTCCTCCATTAAATCCAGTCATGCAGCAGCTCTTTTGCCACTCAGTCTGGCTGAGGGGGCGTGTTCCGGCGGGAAAGTGACATCAATGCATACCCTCTATAGGGTCTGTTTTTATCCATCTGATTTATGTGGTTCTGTGTAGTTCTAAATAGATCTATTCTGTGCAAATCTGATCTATGTGGTTCTGTAGGGATTTGTTCTGAGTGGATCTCATCTACATGGTTCTGTTTTATATGCATCAGATCTATGTGGTTCTGCAGGGTTTGTTCTGTTTGGGTCAGAGTGGATTTGTTCTGTATGGTTCTGTAAGGTCTGTTTTATATCTGAATAGTTCTATTTTCTGTGCAAATCTGATCTGTGTGCTTCTGTAGTGTTTGTTTTCTATGGATCTGACCTGTGGGGTTTGTTCTGTATGTGTCTGTTCTGTGTGTTTTCTTCAGCACCATGGAGAGTTCCATTCCGAACGTCCCGTGTTCGCTTGAGTCTATCAAGATTCCATCTCCTGCCTGGCGGGAGTTCAATCACGATGAGTCGCAATCAGAACCCGAGTGCCGCAGTTGTCTTTTTTTTTTTTTTTGGTGATTGTTCCGCTGAGGCGTGAGTATCGGGAGGGGGAGAGAGAGCAGAAAGTTAAAAACACTAAAACACGAGTCACTCCAACAAAGCAGGAAAAAGCCCCAGAGCCTCCAGAGAATCGTGACTCGCGGAGAAATAGCAATGCGTCACGGGTGGGTGGGGGTGTTCATATCCACGCATATACAGTCATAGTATATACTCACTATGATCCTAACGCGCTCATTCCTCCACCCCGCCCCGCGTCGCGTCGCGTCACACTGAGCGGGGCTGCCCGCGATACAACTATTGATTTCATCTCTCTTTCTCTCGCTCCTCCTCCCTCTCCATCACTTCTTCTCAGCTTTTCTTCAAGTGCTGCAGAGAGACGCGGCTGCCGCTGCTGCATTGTGAGGAGAGAGAGAGAGAAAAAAAAAACGCTAAAGGAAGATCCGCGTTCCCGCGCTCAGATGTCCGCGCGCCCGTGAAGTCTGGACTCGCGTACAGTCGGTAAGTGATTCTGAGTTTTTTGTAGGTTTACGCACGAGTCAAAATAAACTTTAGCTGCGTACAGGAAACGTTCACACGGACGCGTTGTTGCGTTCAGCGTGAAAACGGAGCGAAGTTGAACTGTTTTAACTTGACACACCATATTTCAAACGCGCCATTCTGACTCTTATGTGCGTAAATCGGCAATTAATAAGATAGCGCCCCGCGTGAACGCTTCTCGTTAGATATCTTGTTTCTGACGATTCACTTTCCGTGAAGTGAAATTGTGTTCTCATTAAAAAGAGCCTTAAATTCATCAAATTCATTCACCAGATGAATTTGTTTCAGTTTAGTCAGGTTTAAATACTGGTTTTGCTCTTGAACAGCAAAGGGAATTAAGTTGTCTCTCGATGGGTAACAATTAACACACATTTATGTGTTTGTTAGTTGTTTACAGATTAAATATGACTGTGTTAGTATGGATTTTTGTCGTATAATATAGAACTTGATCTGATGCACTATTGCACTATGGACTATAGATCAGAAAAAGATGAACGTATTAATTGTGAGCCCTTATTAATACATTTTGTACATGAGAGGGATAACTTCTTATTCATTACAGTTGTTTGGATAGTTGAGGTCCTGCAGGGATCTGACCAAATATGCATGATTGTAAAGCCTGTTCTTTTTTCTGTGGAACACAAACCGAGAATTTAGTCCATGCAGATTTTCCCATATAATAACAGTGTGTAGTAACCATGTCTTTAAAGCTCCAAAAACACAACAAAAAAACTTTAAAAGTCATCCATATGACTCATGCACTAACTTTGCGTGAGGACCTTAAACAAAATCCCTTTTAAGAAAAGTCTGTTCACTCGGCGGCCATATTTGCAATGCCTCCGGGCAGCTATTTCGGGCATCCAAGACGGAGTCCTATCTATTTGAATGGGGGTATCCTGAAATCTCAAAAACTGCTTGGCAAAGTCACAAATAAATAACATAATTCAAATCAGCAACAAAATCTGACATGACCTGTCCCATAAATGTTGTTTCTAATGGCCAAATAGGGTTAAAAAAGCTTATTTTCAGTCTAGACGAGCCAGTGCGCATGTGCAGTCCTAATCGAGAGTGTTATGTTTCTATGGGAACCGGAGCTTCTAACGGCAGCTGCAGTGACGCAATGACTTTATCAATCAGCGATTGGCTCTTTTACCTAGGAGGCGGGACTTTTCCCGCCATATTGCGTGTTGCAGTTTCTCCCATTCATAAGTAATAGGAGTGAACAGTCTTTCTATATCTATAGTCTTTGCCTCAAATTAAATATGGCACGAGTGACGTCAGCAACATCAAATAACATGATTGGTTCTTGCATGTCATGTGACCAAACTGACATCTTTGTCAGTGAATAATGACTTCGATTTTGTTCTATTCCTCAAGCAAAGCATTATATGACTTCAGAAGGTAGTTTTTGAGTTTTTTGGAGCTTGACTGATGCAAGTACTTTATTTTGTATGATAAAGATTCTTTACTTTTGTGTTAAGTGAGAGTGAATAATGGGTGAACTATTCCTTTAAAATATTAGTAATTGAAAAACCCATGTACTGTCAATCAACCAATACTGGATGTGTTTGTGTGTGTGTGTGTGTGTGTGTTTTAAGATCCTAAGGGGATCCCGGTGGTGTCCTGGATTATTGAAAGAGAGAGAGTCACTTTAGTAACTTGTTCCCTGACAGAGGAAAATTTGTGTGACTGTCACAAGCAGAAAGAAATCCACCTGAAAATGTGAGTCATCGAGGCGCTTGGAGCAGATGTGTGTGTGACGGAAAGATAAAATGGAGAGGGAGGGGGATTGATTCCCATGCACAATGTCAAGACAGGCGAAATCTCATTACGGGGCGCAGCTTGCGTCAGAGCCGGACTGTGATTGATGCCTTTTCCCGGTTGTGCTGGCGATTCACGCGCAGACCGATGACTTTTCGCCAAGTGGTAGTAAAAGGGTGAACGCTGCGGTGCGTGAAACAACCTGCCTCTGAGAAAAGAGTGATGCGGTGAATACACAACTATAGTGCTGTCCTGTAACTGAAAATGTATCTTTACTACGGTAAAGTGCTGCGCTAACAAATGAGTAGCTCCATGGCATTACTGTGGCTTTTTGGACATGTACGTTAATAGTATTGTGTATTATGGTGGTACCAAGGTATTCTTTTGAAATATCATGTACTGTAACAAACAAAGCATATATGGCACCATCTGATGCCTTCACTGCACCGTTTTAGTAGAAATCTCACAGTGCTGAGCACATCTGCATTATCCTGTGTGTGTGTGTGTGTGTGTGTGTGTGTGTGTCACTGAACTGGTCCTTTGACATTTGCCATTTTGATGAGGAGACTCAGAATGATTTGCCTTTATTCAGGTGAACCACATACATTTTCTAGAGTCTAGATAGATTGCTTTTCCAGGATTTTTTCACACACACACACTCTCTCTCATATGTGTGTGTCAGCTGATCAGTGAAGTGGATCAGACAAAGTGTCCCCCAGCACACAGAACTTGTGACCTTTGACCCTGTAGTCTGTTCTTTCAAAGCCACCCACAGTAAAAGCACAGACATTCACTTTACAGACAGTACACTGTACGCCGCTGTACATTTTTTTCCATTCGAGTCGTTGCAAATTATTATTTATAACATGCAAATGAATTTTTTCATTATGGAGATTTGAGGTTGAAATGTAACAATTTCACCATTTTTAATTAATTTTTTAGCTTTTTAAATTTCACTTAAATAGTGTCCTGTGGTGTGTCAAATGAATTTATAAAAATATTACGCATAATCATACTTAATTTGAGATATCACAAACTGCATGTACAGTGGTCAAATATATTTGCTAAAACTGTGATAAATATGTGGTTTTATTCAGGATAAATATATTATTTAATGACTCAATGCACTTAGCTACTATTTTTAGTTTTTATAAGATTTTATAAGATTTTAAAGGCCAGAAATATCTTATATAACTCTTTACAGTGTGCAATTTCACCAAAAATCAATTCTACAGGATTCTGTCACTTACCAAAACAACTTTTTTTATTTTGGTAGATGATAAAATCCTTTTGAATAGATTGAATCCAGTCTGTATATTGTTGCTAAATGATTCTTGATGTCCTTTATATCTGTGTTCTGGAGTCAGTGACTTTAAAATACCGGAACTAAAGGACATTTGTGGAATTTCAAAAGATTCTTCTATGATTTAGGATGTTCTGGTTCTATTTGGAACCTTTACTGTAATCTTAATTTTCATTGTCCTCTTTATATATATGATTTAAAATGACTCAACTACATATATATTTAAAATATTTTCTATAATTTAACTACTGCACCAACTCTTTACAGTGTGCAATTTCACCAAAATCAATTCTACTGGATTCTGTCACTTACCTATTTATTTCAGTAAATGATAAAATGCTCAGTATGTACAGTTTTACTGTAGAGGATGTAAATCAAACTGTAGGAATCTGTCTACATTAGACACAAAAACACACGCACACACACACACACACTCCACTACCTTCATTCAATCTGTGCAGGCGTCCACTATAAAACCCCCACAGCTGCTGGTGAGTCCCAGTGACCAGTGAAGCCTTCAGCTATCCATCATTACATTACTGCAGGATACATGTGTGTGTGTTTGTGTGTTTGTGTGTGTGTGTGGTCTTCTGCTTTTTACTAAACCACTGATTCTGGTTAACCACAGATCTGTTTTCCGCAAGGTGAAGTGTGTGGAATTGGGGACACTAGAATACAGCGCGACCTTGCTAATTATTCACTCAAACACATGGTGAAACACTAGTAAATTACACTCTTCTTTTCCAGGACAAATATCTAAACCTTTTTAAATCAAGATGCATTTACTTGAGAAGCAAAATGACTTGCGATATTGAATCTTGTTATCTGACAAATGTCTCAAAACTCAGTGAGTTTGCAGCGTAGAGTTTACGGCGTGAGGCTCTTTAGGACCGATGGCTCGATTGTTCAGTGCACATCACCGTTCTTCTGAGCACAATTACCCGTTTATGGAGGGGTCAAACCGAGTCGCTTACCGCTGATGCCGCAGCGTCCTGTGAATTTGTTCCCTTTCCTCCCCCTCCCGTGCTCTCACTGGGGGTTAATGCAGAAAAACGGGTGTCGCATTGATTACATCACCCCTCTAATGATGTCATAGTTACGTTGGGAACAGCCTTTATTTGGTCTAAGAGGAAATGATGTCATGATGTGGGTCTGTATTGAGGCACGGAGTTGCTGCAGCGTTCCGGATGTGCTGTATAGAGTTTTCGAGTTTTTAGATGGATCATGGATGAATTATTTGAATGAAACACGGTCACGTCTTCTTACAGTATTAAATGTTAAGTTAGTGCATACTGAGAGAGAGAAAGTGTGCATGCGCTCCTCCTCCGTGATTAATGAGGGCGTCTCTAACAGTATCAGCGGCCCGTGAAAGCACAACTGTTAGAGAATCATTCGTTTGTTTTGGCTGAATCCGGACAGATGAAGGTTTCGCTGATTTTTCAGACAAGAGACCGAACACACGACACCACTGGAACAGGAGAATCAGCCTGCGAATCGGATCTTTTGATTCAGTTGTTGTTTTATGTCTTCATGCGTTCCCAAACATCGTGATTTAACATGTTTTAATGAATGACTGTGCTGATTATTATGCTCAGGATCACACTGACTTCATTTCATGAACCAGTTCACTGAAAAGAACCGACTCAAAAGAATCAATCGTTGATGAATCTCTAATCAGGTATCCTGCACATTTTAGAGTATTTTTGTGTGAAAAAGTGAAAAAAATTGGTGTATAGAAATGATTACGTTTTTAACAAATAATTCCAAAAAAATGGCAACACATTGAATTAAATGTCACATTTAGAATTTTTTTTTTAATATATTATAAAATCATTTGTGCGTGTCTTCAGTCTCCAGTTCTTCTCAGATGTGTCTTTAGTGGGTTTTGTCTCTGTGGCTCAAGGCTCTTAGATTTGGGTTCCAAATGCCAGAGTTAATGAATATTAATCATATTCTAATGACGATCAGCATATTGGCCAGACTGAAATTCAGCCGCAGTTATCAAATGTCAGCTCGAATTGAGATTCACGAAACATTCTGCAAAATAAAGGTTCTTCTGTGGTTCATGTGTTCAGCTTTTTCTTATCAAGAACCTTTTTTGGCTGAATATTGTTTAATATCTATATGATTCGTTTTGGATTTAAAATACCAGAACTAAAGGGGGGGAGAAAAAGATTTTTTTTTGGAACTTCAAAAGATCTTTCTGTTATTTAGAATGTTCTGGTTCTATTTGGAACCTGTACTATAATCTTAATTCTCATTATCCTCTTTATACATAGAATAGAATAGAATAGAATAGAATAGAATAGAATATTTAATCGCAGGGGGAATATTCCCCCTCATTCTGGCCCTTTCTCTGAGATGTTATCTGTGAGACTGACTGATCGTTTTCAGAGAGATTCACTGAGTTTACGGAGGACAGAACGGGAGTGTTTATGTTTATTTTTGAGATGTGAGGAGATAAAAATGAGATGAGTGTGTATGTTTCTGCCAGAGAGAGTCTGAGAGAGAAATCGTGCTGCAATGCAGCAGGGCTCTTCTGTGTTTCACATGTGTGAAGTGTCAATGTTTTCCCCGCACACACTTCTGTAATGTCTGCATGTGGAGTTCCTTTCTTCATTTTTCCTTAACTCTGTTCCATTAATGTCCACATGACTCCCTGTGGAGGTTAATAGTGTGAAGCAGAGCAGTGGAGATGATGAGTTAAACTGGGCACAGTGTCCTCTGCCCGTTGTGCCAACCTGATTTATGGCTTCTCCTGCCTTTCTGCAGGGCACATGAGCAGGAACACCTGAGATTTACAGCGCTTTCACTTCTTCAATTACAGATATTCTGTGAAAAACCAAAAACCAAAACCAAAAATACCCAGCTAATTCAGATCTGATATGCACTGAAATTTGTTCCTAATTCATCATGATTATATTTGAATAATTTGTAATTGTTTCCCTCTCTCTTTCTCTAATTTATTTTAATTTTTATTATTTAAAAAATCAATTTCTGGGTATATATATATATATATATATATATATATAATGTTTATTATATAGGTTGTATCTTATAGTATTTATATAAATGATTTAAAATAATTTAGTTTATGATTATACTTTTATACTATGTACTATGATTATACTTTATACTATGATTATATTTTTTTTCAGTTTTGCTTGTGGTTATATATTAATATTTATTTATTCTTTATAGATTTAAATAGTAAAATTATATATATATCTAATATATATATATATATCTTATATAAAAATATTTTATTATATTAAATTATATTAATAATAATAAAACATATTTTATTATTATTTAATAATTGTAAAAAAAAAAAAAATTTCACCTTTGGTAATGTATTAATATTTATTGAATATATAGATTTCAAAAATAATTGTATATGTGTGTTTATTTTATTTGTTTTATTTTTATATATTTTTAGAATATACAATATAATATATTTTTTTATTTCAAGTTTGCTTAAATTTGGGTGAAATAGTCCTATAAGTTTGTTATAGTAATATATGTAATATAGTATAAGTTGAAGAATGAAAATGAAAATATGACTGTTTCTTTCTCCCACAGTGAATGAAGCTGTCAGTCAGAAGGATCCGCCTACTGCTTTGCATACGCCACACCCTCCTGTCCACTGCTGTCTGTCTCCAAACCAGCCTGCAGTGAAGTTGAACTCTGAAACTCACGCTTGATTCCTGGCTGGTGCGGTGGAGGAACATCTGCAACCATCAACAGCTAAACTCTGCATTCGGTGAAGATGGAGGACCCGTACCGAGACAGGACGTCTCTGGTCAAAGGCGCTCGTGACATCGCCAATGAGGCGAAACGGCACGCTGTCAAGAAGGTCAGCAAAGTGGTTGACCGCGCCTCTGACGAGTATGCGGGCCGCACCTACAGCCGCTTTGAAAACGATGAAGACGAGGGCGGCGACGAAGACTGTTACTACTATCAGGATGGTCAGGCGCAGCGAGAGGACGACGAAGGCTCCAGCGACGCCACCGAAGGACATGACGACGAGGACGAAATATATGAGGGCGAGTATCAGGGCGTGCCGGCAGGAGGTGGGGCTAATGATGGGCGTGGCCAGGTGGCGATTGGCCAGCCATTGGCAGACGGAATGAAGGACAAACGAGAGCTGGAGAAAGAGAGAGAGGCGGACGAGGAAGAGCTGGCGCAGCAGTACGAGCTCATCATGCAGGAGTGCGGACACGGACGCTTCCAGTGGCAGCTGTTCTTCGTGCTGGGCCTGGCGCTCATGTCTGACGGGGTAGAAGTGTTTGTCGTGGGGTTTGTTCTGCCCAGCGCTGAAACGGACATGTGTGTGCCCAACTCAGGAGCCGGATGGCTGGGTGAGTGATCGAATAATCACACAAGCAACTAACTTCATGTTTTACAGTCTGAAAATACTCAGTTTTCATGAAACTGGCCAGTTAGTTTGGATGTTTTATCTTTGATTGGCAAAAAGTAGTTTAAAAAAAAGCCAAACACCAAGCAGGAGAAAACACGCCCCACTTTATGATACTATTGATTGATATTATTGATACAGGATTTAAAGGGATAGTTCACTCAAAAATGATAATGATCCCATGATTTACTCACCCTCAAAGCATTCTAGGTGTATCTTCTTTCACTCAAACACAATCTGAGATATATTTTAAAATATTCTGGCTCTTCAAAGCTTTATAATGGTTATTAATGGGGGGCGCGATTTTGAAGCCAAAAAAGCACATCGATTCATCATAAAAGTAATCCATACAACTCCAGGGGGTTAATAAAGGCCTTCTGAAGTGTTTTTGTAAAAAAAAAAAATCCATATTTAAAACTTTATTAACTATATACACATCGATTTGCAGCGGTTGTGTGACCTCTGACCCATGACGTAATGACGAACACGGAAGCGCAGAACATAGAGGACAAACAAAACACCGGTCACAAATTAGAAGTCTAAAGCGATAATTTTTAAAGAGAAATGTCGATTTAAGAGAAGAGGAGCTTGAGTTTGTTGCATAGCCATATTTGTTTGAACCGCGAGAGGCGTCTAAGCTTACAAATACTCCAACATCCTGCGTCATACATCGCGTCAGAAGTTACTCTTTTGCCGCAAGCGGACTTGTACAGTATGTGTACAGTCATCTGCAGGAATCTAGTTATTTTAAAGTTTTAAATATGGTTTTTTTTTTTCACAAAAACCCATTGCTTCACTTAAGAAGACCTTTATTAACCCCATGGAGTCGTATGGATTATTTTTATGATGGATGGATTCACTTTTTTGGCTTCAAAATCTCGCCCCCCATTCACTCCCATTATAAAGCTTGTAAGAGCCAGGATATATTTAAATATATCTCTGATTGTGTTCATCTAAAAGAAGATCATATACACCTAGGATTTATTTAAGGGTGAGTAAATCATGGGATAATTTTCATTTTTGGGTGAACTATCCATTTAATTCACTTTAAAGGTAGGGTAGGTCATTTTTGGAGAGGCTAGCAATAGCGAGCTAGCTTTGCAAAGTATAAGATCCCACCAGCCCTTCAGAGCGTCTCCAAAGCCACGCCTCCTCCAAAACACTGAACGCATAGAGTGGGGAGTAAACAAAAACGTCACGAGAGACAGCGTTAAACTACCTCATGTCTTAAAGCACAAAACATTACAATAATAATGAAGTAAACAACTTCAAGAGCTCTGACCTGGTACCACCTGACTGCTGCAGATTCATTTTGGCGTTGATAGTGTTTGAAACGCCAAAAATTCAAGTCACGAACCTCTCCGAGTATAACATCATGGGTTGCTATCTCTTACGGTAGTTATAGCATGAATGCAGCATAAGCACGTTGTTTTGACTCAGTAGGAACTGTAAAAGGTGGCTGCTGTTTTGTTTGTGGTGCTCTGTGACTGACGTCTGTCTACATAAACTCTGTATAGCATGAAACGCACTGATGACATATGATGTCTGAGCGAACAAGGTGTGCCAGGGTATGTAAAAACATATGTTGACAGGCAGGTAGGATATCCTATCTTATCCCTTGGACTGTTGGATATGATTGGACGAACATTTTATGGTCCTATACGCCTTCCACAGCTGATATAAATAGATTTAGACCACTTGACTTAGTGATTACTATTGGGATGTGAAGACACTTTCAACTAGCATAACAAAAAATGCTTCTGAAGCAAATCACCTACCCTGCCTTTACTGTTTAAATCATTTGGTGTCTTTTTTTAAAGAAATGAATACTTTTATTTAGTAAAGAGGCATTAAATTGATCAAAAGTCACAGTGACGATATTTATAATGTTACTTATAAAAGATTACTATTTCAAATAAATGCTGTTCTTTTAAACTTTCTGTTCATCAAAGAATTCTGAGAAAAATGTATCACAGTTTTCACAAAAATATGAAGCAGCTCAACTGTTTTAAACATTGATAATAATCAGAAATGTTTCTTGAGCAGCAAATCATCATATTAGAATGATTTCTGAAGGATCATGTGACACTGAAATTTTTTTCAACACTACTGTATATTTGAAGTATAAACTTTTTTTACCAAGCTTGCAGTGCATTCTGGTATACTCTATACATAGAACATATCAAGTGAAGGTGTGTTGGACCTTCTGCAGAGGTCTTTGTGTTAAGAGCACCTCTGGTGTCTGCGTGGGAAGCTCACTAGATTCTGGAGCAGAGTCTCTATTATTCATCTTTGTCTTTGTACCCACATGTTTCTGTCTGTAGTCACATGCTGTAAAGACGACAAGCTGCTTTTTCAACACTTTGATGTGAGGGAGGGTTTTTTCCTTGTAATGAGTCTGTGTGTGTGTATATGTGTGTGTGTGTGTGTGAGGGCTTGTATTTGGTGTGTAATGTGGGCGGTTGGGTGGCGTCTGCCAGTGATACCATACTGTGTCGTGCTTGTTTGATGGTTGTTGGATGTGTGTGTTTGTGTGTGTGGGTAGAGACTGTTGTTGTATTATTCAGTAATCTCTCTGTGGGTCTGGATGAGTTTATTGTTTTGGCAGCAGGTAGTACAGCACATGTGTGGGTAGATTTGAGCTTATTTAAGAGAAGCTGTTGTGTGTGTGTGTGTGTGTGTGTGTGTGTGTGTGTGTGTGTGTGCGTGTGTTTTTGTGACATATCAGGACACAAATTTGTATAATGACATGGGTATGACATACGTATTACAAGGAGGACATTACCCCATGTCCCCATTTTTCAAAAGGCTTATAAATCATACAGAATGAGTTTTTTTTTTTTTTTGAGAAAGTAAAAATGTGCACAGTTTCCTGTGATGGGTAGGTTTAGGGGTAGGGGTAGTGTAGGGGAATAGAAAATACGGTTTGTACAGCATAAAAACCATTATGCCTATGGAATGTCCCCACAATTCACAAAAACAAAAGTGTGTGTGTGTTTCCTTTACTCTTCCCCTTATATAAGTATTTATCTATAATATTCAGATCACGTATGGAAATCAATCAAATTATAGAACTGATGTTCTCCAGATGTTCTTTAGATGTTGTGACAGAACATTGTCATGTTTAGTGTTTATTTTAAAGGTGACCTATTATGCCCTTTCCACAAGATGTAATATAAGTCTCTGGTGTCTCCAGAATGTGTCTGTGAAGTTTCAGCTCAAAATACCCCACAGATCATTTATTATAGCTTGTCAAATTTGCCCCTGTTTAGGTGTGAGCAAAAATACGCCGTTTTTGTGTGTGTCCCTTTAAATGCAAATGAGCTGCTGCTCCCGGCCCCCTTTCCAGAAGAGGGCGGAGCTTTAACAGCTCGCGCTTCAGTTGCTCAACAACAACAAAGCTGGAGAATCTCACGCAGCCAAAATGAGGATTGTCAGTAATGGTGTTCAGCCTTATATTGTTCAAACCGGAGTTGACACTGATGGAGAGACTCAGGAAGAAGTTACAACTTTTAGAATGAAACTGGACGTTTCTGAATGGTTAGTGGATAAATTTATGTAGTTGCTGTGGAGTTGATCCAACTCATCGACTAGCATGTGTCATCATGTTAATCTTTTGTGCAAATTCAGCGTTGAATTGACCCTCGCTTGTGAAGCAGTCTGGTGTAAAATGACGGCACGGTAACAACACTCGACTACAACAACTCTTCCTCTTCTCTAAAGCAGCCCAACATGGCTTCACCCTCTTTGTTGCATGTTCTCAGGGGGAAGGGTTTATGTAAATTTTAGGGTTAGTGATGTCACCAACCCAGGAAGAAGTTTGTTGTAGTCCCTACCAGCTGTTTGTTGTAGTCCTTAACAAGATGCTCAAACAGCAACATTACACACTAACTAAAGTTAAAAAAGTGAAATCATAATCAACCACCCCTTTAATTATGGTTTATTATTTAAGTTTATAATGAACCTTATATAAGAGGTCACTAATGCACTATATTACTTAGCAGAAGAATTGTTTATTGTGATAATTTTAGTAGAAATGCAACTATTATTAATTATTAATTGGAAATTGACATCTTTCATCATATTTTTGAGACATTGTCATGATCCCATCTTGTGTTCCCCTGACTTGTGGACTTTTGTTGTATTTCCTGTCCTAGTGCCATGTTTTGTAGTCTTTTGTAGTTTTTCTTGTTGATTAGTTCTCTGACTGCTCCCAGGTGTTTCTTGTTTGCCAGTCACCCCTTGTGTATATATACCCCAGTGTTTCTCATGTTCTTGGTCTGGTGTTGTCCTTCTCGGACGTATCGTGTGCAATTGTTTTTAGTTCTTGTTGTCCTTCATTGTCTGGACTCTTGTGTCCTCTGCCTGGATTTACCTCTGTTGTTTTGTTGAAATAAACTCTTAAACTGCATCTGGATCCATCGTGCCATCTTCTAAAACAGCCACGTGACAGAAACAAGAAACACCTGGGAGCA
The DNA here is from genome assembly GCA_037101425.1 of Elopichthys bambusa. NCBI lineage: Eukaryota > Metazoa > Chordata > Actinopteri > Cypriniformes > Xenocyprididae > Elopichthys > Elopichthys bambusa. The sequence continues at coordinate 2,228,610 of CM074450.1, forward strand.
GTCAGAGAACTAATCAACAAGAAAAACTACAAAAGACTACAAAACATGGCACTAGGACAGGAAATACAACAAAAGTCCACAAGACAGGGGAACACAAGCTGGGATCATGACAGACATTATTATGTAAGGCCCTATGAAATCCATTTTATTTTTTCCCAAATTCCTTTTTTAGTTTAATTTTTTTTATTATTTTTTTTTTTTTTACTTTTTTGTAACCATCAAAAATCATGTGTAATCAATTGAATACATATCAATTTAACAATGTATTACTTTTTCTTTTTTTTTTTACAGTAATAAGGCCCTATGATCTTTTTTTGTTGTTTCTTTTTTAATTTTTCTGTATTTATGATTCTTTAAAAATGTCTTATCACAAACAGTGGTAATCAAGTATTAACAGTTTAATTAATCTTTTAAAATGTAATCAAATGGAAATTAATAATTCCTTTTATTTTTTTGGCAATCAAAGTTTACTGGTTAAGGTTTACTGTTTAAAGTAAAAAAAAAAAACAGTAAAAAAATATATATTATTATTATTATTAAAGAAGTACATTCTGCTGCACAATAGTACTATATTTCTATCATAATTGTGTGTACTATGTAAATGACGATAGTTTCATCAAATGAAATGGTGAAATGTTGAAGTGTTTTTGTCCTAACCACAATGAGCTTTTTTTTGTTGTTGTTGTGCCCATTGTGTCTGAAATACATGCATAATTGCATCTTATTAAATATGTACCATTTGGCTGTTATTGTGTTGCATCTTGCAGCATTTTGTCTTTCAGCAAGGAGAGAGAAATGAAACTTGTTGCATCATATCTGTGTAGGACATGGTGTAACAGTTATTTTATGGTTCTTGGTGTTGTTAAGCACACAATTCTGTATTTTATCACACTAATGATGTAATATTTCAGATTAGTGCTGTTTTTGTTTGTTGTATTCGTGCACATGTAGAGATATGGTGTATCTATGTAGATAAATCAAAAAAGCATTAGCAGTTTCTTCTCCCCCTGCTTCTCTCTCTCTCTGATCAATACTCTGCACTTAGTCTTGATTAACTCTTCTGAACACATGTGTGGTCTGTCCATTCACACACACAGGCTCCGTTCCAAACCACACTGAGCTGCCTTTCTAGATGACATCATAATTGGACCGCTGACATAAAAACTGCCTTCTAAGATTCTGAAGGAGCATTGTTCATATCCTGCATTGACATGGTGAGCCCATAATACATTTTACAGAAGCAAAAAAAAAAAAAAAAAAAAAAAAAAATTAGAAAGAAATCAATAGTAATGTTGACTATAAATATAGGCCTACTTGTAGGTTTATTTTGTCCAATTTTGGTATAGCTATTTAATAGTTATTATATAATATTTAATATTTGTATATTTATATTAATAGTACTTTTCTATGGCAACTATACAAATACTGAATAATTCAAATAAATTTTAAGAGGATTATTTAATTATATATTTCATACCAAATTCTAAAGCAATAAAAATCATTAAATATAGCTGTAAGCAGCAGTTGTCGGGATTCAAGCGCTTTAAGGCCTTTAAGCACATGCGTAAAAAGTATTGGCCCAGTTTCACAGACAGGCCTTAGATTAATCCAGGATTAGGCCTTAGTTAAGTTAAGATATTTAAGTAACTTTTTTAAAGAAAAAAGCATTACTGGTGTGCATATTGAGACAAAACAATGGCAGTGACATATTTTAAGATATGTCGGCGCAAGTTACTTTCAGTAACTTGTTTTACTTAGTATTTACTTCAGTATTATGTTTTACTTAGCAAGCCTGTAACCATCTCGATCATAGATCATTTACAGCCAATACAAGCAATTTACCATAGGAAATATATGGTTTATAAAGCTTTTTAACTGTTATCGAGGTTGAGCCAAAAACCTAGGACTAGTTCACCAACGATAGTTTTTGAAATAATCTCCAATATTTAACGAACGATTAGATGGACAGAGGCGGTCCTAAAGGCAAAGTTGCTACGTTCGTATGAATGTCGTGGGCGTGTGCGAAAAATCATGAGATACACAATCCTTTACGCATGTGAAAGCGTGAAGGCGCCCACTGGTGGCCGATTTTTCACAGGTCTCTAGGGCCGTGAGTCAAACAGGCCCAGCGAGTTTCGTCCCGATCGGCCTCCGTTAACCTTGTCTGATGGCTGATCAAATTTCATTGGCTGATGGCGGACATGTTTTTCAAGATACATCAATGTCCTCATAGACAGTCATGGCCCCTCATACAAAGACACTGCATGCCAATTTTCAAGTTGATCGGACTAACGGTGAAGCAGTTATAGCCATTTTAATGTTTTTTTTTTGCTGTTATAGCACCACCAAGTGGCCACTTTCCACGTCCTTTTTCACGCGACCACAGAATGAGCTGAGTAAAAGCAGCTCCACCCACTTCAAACATTTTGGCAGTGATTTCGAATTTCAACTTTTTTTTGATAATTATTGAGACTTTCCAGAGAATCGCGTTGCCAAAAACCTAGGACTAGTTCGCAAATGTGTGTTTTAAAAAAAATCCAAAATACTTGAAAATTTCGACGAGCAAGTCCAGCATGCATCTTGTCCGTCTTGGGCCAAGGATTCCAACGATATAAGAGCCTACGCCCAACGGTTCAGGAGTTATGAGCCATTTTGTACTTTTGACTGCTGTAGCGCCCCCGTCAGGCCGATCAGGGTCAGTCTTAATGACGTTGTAGGCCGTATGAGCACTACCAGCCCTCAAAGTTTCAAGTCTCTACGACTTACGCTTTGGTCTGCTCGATCACTTTTAGGGGAGAATGCTGATCCTTGGAAATTTTAACAATTACAATAGGGTTTCAGCACTACACGCTTCAACCCCTAATTATGATATTAATCCATTTAAATATTAGGAGTACTTTTTGTATTCCTACTATTATAAATATTGAATAATCGGCAGATTATTTAATCATATATTTCATACCAAATTCTAAATCAGCATTGCATTTATCATTTGTGAAGAAACATTTGCGTTGCCAAACACTTAAAAGCTTTTTAAAAAAGTTTAATCTGATTGCAGAGAGCAGTGTGTGTTGAGGTTGGGCTGGAGTTAGTATTCTGTGAGTGTCGGCAGCAGACGCTCACTGTAGGTTTGGTGCAGGTAATGAACAGCGAGGCACAGAAGAGACACTCTCAGACCCACACTGAGACGCTTTTCATTTGTCCGTCTGCCGCAGAGCTTCCATTATCTCTTATCTTTCTTCTCCCATTCTCCTCTTCTTCTTCCTCTGCAGTAAAGCTCGTTTATTTACCCTCCCTCTCTGTAATCACTCGTTCTTTTCCTCCTCCTGTCCTCTTTGTGCCCGTCGTACAGGACGGCTCTTTCCTCTAATGACACTGGGAGAACACACTCACACACACACACATGCATTAGCAACAGTGCATTTATAAAACACACACAGTTGCACTGAGGGTGCGCTCGGGATCAATAACTCTGATCGATAAATTAGACGGCAGGCGGAGCGGATGGAGATATTCCGTAGTCCCAGATAAAGAGAGCTGTCAATCACAAACGCGACAGAGAGTATGCGTTGCATAACTTGACTGTGAATAGACACACATGCACTGTCCTGAGCTGGTGAAGAGATCACACTGACGTTTAACCCAGGTTTCTAAAAATAGAATGTGGAATATATACTTTACTATAAGAAAGCAAGAAAGAAAGATCCCAGCTAAGAGAGAACATTCTCAGAACTTTAACTAACGCTCAGAACGTTAGCAAAATACAAATCAAATCACTTTATTGTTACAATGTTATTTATACATCGTTAATGGAATGTTTAGTTGGAGGTTCTTTTAACATTTTTTAAATGTTACTACTTGTTTCAGAACATTCAGAGAACATTTAAAAGTAACATTTCCATAATGTCTAAAAAAAATGATAAAATGGAATGTTCACTTAATGTTCGTTTAATAAAGAAAAAATGTTTTTAAAACATTTAAAAAACTGGAAATTTAACCTAATGGGAACATTAACAAAATGTTTTTAGAACATATTTTTGTTAGCTGGGATACAACAAATGTGATGTGGATTTTTTCAATTAGTATATGTCAAACATGTAAATGCATTGCAGAAAGAAAGAAAGAAAGAAAGAAAGAAAGAAAGAAAGAAAGAAAGAAAAAAAGAAACAGCAAATGTGCTGTGGGTAATTTAGTGGGGCCATTAGCACAGTGATCACATTGCCAGTGTTAGAGAGATAGAGAGGATGGAGTGATGGAGAGATGAGCAGAATGAACTCTGAGAGGTGAGACGCTGTTCTGAAAAGACCCCTGAGAGGCGTCTGTAATATGCCCGACACTTTCTGATTTCACGCTTTACTGCTCTCTCTCTCTCCATCCTTTCATACTGCAGTATCAGCAACATCAGATGTTGTACAGCTCAAGCTGAAATGTGTGACTGAACTTAAATATATATATATATATATATATATATATATATACACAGGTTATTGACGAATAAGGTTTTTAAAAGTGTAAAAAAAAAACATAATGGAGATATAATTAATTTTGAAGTTTTATTAAGTGTTAACAATAAGATTTTGTGGTTTTTATAATCAATTGTCACTGCTTTTGTCATTTTTTACAAGATGGACAAAATTTGCCACCAAAAAAAGTTTTTACCGAATGACACTTTTGGTTATACTGAAAGACGATATTTCTACACAATGCTAACAGGCTTATATCTAGCTATCTAGCAAAAGGGCAGTCAAACATTTTATGTTTAGTACAAGTTTTTAAAAATATAACAACATTTACATGTTTTATAGCGGTTGTACCGAATGACCTGATGTTTCGGGACATGCGTATGAGGAAGTGAAAACATGAATTTTTCAAATAGTTAAGAGAGAGTTAGTTACTTTGCTTCACGACCATGTGGTCCTTTGCAGGTGTCTGAATGATGTCACATCCTGTCACATGATATTGACTGCATGACTTGATCCAGAATTGTCCCTTTATATTGGTTAATCTGAATAATATCAATGAAATTCATTTTTCTGGACATTCTTTCTTATAACTAAGCAACGACCTTTACGCATAATTTTAATACCATTTTGCACTATGTTGATATATGATGTTATAAAAGCATGCCAGAATAAAAAATATATACATTTAGTACATTTTAAGATATTTTAATCACAAATGAAATGGCTGTATTGGCCTTTGGACGGTTAAACCGAATGACCTTTTGACACTTCAAAATCTTTAAAATCCCTTTATATGTAGCAAAATATAATTAAGGGAGGACCAATTATTATTGATACATATATCAATCAGTCCACTAGTTGGCGCTGTTAGAAGCCATTGAGTACTCAAGCGTGCAATAACCATGCGGCACACTTGTTTTTCTTGACCCAAACTAGTGAGCCATGACCTCACGGACCCAAAGACGTGTGGCAGGAGGACAATGAGAGCAAATAGACTACATGAATTTTGATTTTTTTCTATTATAAACTCTTTAAAATAGGATCCAAGTCATGTGAGAGCATAATGTTGTGTTATAATGTTGTGTCAATTTACAACGTGTTATTTTGCTTATGTCAAATACAAAATGAAACCCATTATTTTATTAATTTCTACAATAGGCCCACAAGAGACATTCTCCTCATGTGTTCAGAACTGCGCTGTGATGTCATGAAACGCATCAGTAGAGGCGAAATATCCAGTTTTTCAGCCTGTATTTCTACGTTCTCATGCATTGTGTTGACGCTCACGTCATAACAAGAGCAGCAGACGTAGATACTGCAGATACTGGCTCAAAAAACGTCTGTGGACTGTCAGTCCTAAAGATCAGATCTGAAAAACAAATATCTGTGTGTGTGATTTGGGTCTGTGTGTGTGTCAGTATTGACACTGTTGTGTAATCATGATAGATTAGTCTAGAGCTTCTGTAATTCAAACATACAGGACGCCGGGCCCGCCCACTCTTGACCTGTCCTGCACTCTGATTGGTGGAGCAAATCAGGGGCCAGATTCACAAAAAGGAATTAAATGGGTGGTTGATTATGATTTTACTTTTTTAACTTTAGTTAGTGTGTAATGTTGCTGTTTGAGCATAAACAACATCTGCAAAGTTCAATGCAAAGGAAGATATTTTCTTCTACAGAAATTGCTTTTTAAGGACTACAACAAACGGCTGGTAGGGACTACAACAAACTTCTTCCTGGGTTGGTGACATCACTAACCCTAAAATTTACATAAACCCTTCCCCCGGGAACACGCAACAAAGGGGGTGAGGCCATGTTGGGCTGCTTTAGAGAAGAGGAAGAGTTGTTGTAGTCGAGTGTTGTTACCGTGCCGCCATTTTACGCCGGACTGCTTCACTAACGATGGTCAATTCAATGCTGGATTTGCACAAAAGATTAACATGACGGCACATGCTAGTCGATGAGTTGAATCAACTCCACAGCAACTACATAAATGTATCCACTAACCATTCAGAAACGTCCAATTTCATTCTTAAAGTTGTAACTTCTTCCTGAGTCTCTCCATCAGTGTCGACTCCGGTTTGAACAATATAAGGCTGAACACCGTTACTGACGATCCTCATTTTGGCTGCGTGAGATTCTCCAGCTTTGTTGTTGTTGAGCAACCGAAGCGCGAGCTGTTAAAGCTCCACCCTTTTCTGGAAAGGGGTCCGGGAGCAGCAGCTCATTTGAATTTAAAGGGACACACACAAAAACGCAGTGTTTTTGCTCACACCCAAATAGGGGCAAATTTGACAAGCTATAATAAATGATCTGTGGGGTATTTTGAGCTGAAACTTCACAGACACATTCTGGGGACACCAGAGACTTATATTACATCTTGTGAAAGGGGCATAATAGGTCCTCTTTAAGAATTTTTCTTTTAAGAAGTTTGGAAAAAGTTCTCCAGTCCCTGTTTTTCTTAAACCCATGTTCAGAGTCGTGCGTTTCGCTCTGGTTGTTGCTCACACGGGTTTCCAGTGGGATTGTCAGTAACAGGATCAGGGGAATTATGGGCGATTCTCTCAGCACTGCCGAACTCAAATCAGTCTGTGAGAGAGATCGAGAGAAAAGGACATTTCACTCTGAAAGGAGCTCATTTTGTCTTAGCGAATGCTGGGAAATTAATAACAAGAGCTTCGACATGCAGATGCAGTTCATTGAAATATATCACACATGAGGGAAAAGTTTAAAATTATGTAGCAAAGTACAACCAAGAGAATATATGAAGGTAAAATCCATTTCAGTGGCATGACATTTTGTAATAGTTGTTATAAGTGCACCATATATAACCACCATATATATATGTTTTCTGCATGGTATTACAAAAAAAATGCATATATATACTATATAGTATATATATACTGTAAGTAAAAAATATAGCACATAGCAAAGTACTTTATGGAAAAATCAGTGGCTGTAATACTGTAAATGTGGTTCTGTGAAAGCAGCTCTTTTGCTGAATGTAGCATATAGGTCTACAAACCGTGAGCGAGCCGCAGTATTCAGTGCTGTCAGACCGTAATGGATGACCAGGGCGGCCCGTCACGTCTGCACAGCAAGATAACACACACTCCTCCTCATACTCTCAGAGAGAACGCCAGGGATGAAGAACACCAAATAGCACCGAAAGATAGAAAGAGATGCGCCTCTGTGCTTTCATTGGTCGAGCCTGAGCACATCAAATGGGCTTCACTTTACATTCTACAACATAAATTAGCATTTTTATTACCTTATCCTGAATGAGTGGACAGGACTGGATTTATTCCATTTTGTATTTGTGTGTGTGTGTGTGTGTGTGTGTACTGGATGGAATGAGTGATGATCAACCCGTCCTTCTGAACTCACAACTGGAACAATGAATGATATACAGCTGTTATCCTTTCTGTTGAAGCATTGCACATCTTGAGTAAATGAAAACCCCATGTAGGTCATCTTTGTTCTTATTTATTGTGCTCAGGTGTGTTAGTTAGCTACATATTGCCTTAGGATGTCATATATGCATTGCACAAGATGGCATTTTATATCCATAAGTTGCAGTTTTCGAACAATATGACTTTTCCTCATCTAAAAATGAATATTATGTCATCATTTACTCTCATGTCAATTAAAACCAGTATGAAAACAAAATAATATAAAACCTCACAGGTATTTAGATAATGACAGAATATTTTTGTGTATGTGTGTGTTCACATTTTTCGATGAGCTACCCCTTTAAATTTGACTGTGGTTTGGGATGATGGAAACAGATCAATGAAACTAATAACAGCTGTGTGTTATTTATGTTACAGTTATTGACCTGCTCAGCTTTCCGTTAGAATCAATACTGATCAAAAACAATAGCTGCCAATATTACAATCACCATATGACCACATAGGGAAATTCTCTTCCTCTTTAATATCTCAATTGGTTCTCGCAATGAGGTTGGAACATGTTGTTGGTATTAAAGGTATTGCTTTGAAGCGGTTTAGGTTCTACCTATCTGACAGGACTTTTTCTGTCCACCTTGGTGACTTTGTTTCCTCATCAGCACCCCTTCCATGTGGAGTACCTCAAGGCTCTATTCTTGGCCCACTGTTGTTCTCATTGTAAATGCTTCCATTCTTAGAAAATGCAGCATTTCGTTTCGTTGTTATGCTGATGACACATTAATTTATCTGGTCAACTTTGGTCAACTCTTGTTGTTTTCAAATGTGCTCTAGAAAAAACTTGAAACTTGAAAGGTTAAATGCAGATTGAATGGAAACTTGCTGCGAGAGATGAGAGAAAGATATTGTTACTGAATGACAGATTGACTCACTTGTGTTTTTATGTTTTTATTTATCCAAATGAACTGCAGGAGAAACATCTGAGACGAAGACAGTGTTGTTATGGTAAACTATAAGAATTGGTTTTCAGTAATTGAAATTAAGCTGAAATAAAGCAAAATGCAAGTATTAGATGAAAAACTTTAAAACCAAAATGAATACATTTGTTTTGAAGTACTAAAATTACTAAAACTGAAATAAAAATAAATTAAAGCTAAATGTAAATAGAACTAAACAATTATAGCGCCACCAAGAGGCACAATCCCACTGCTTTTTATGTGTCCTCAGAGTAAACTCATACATATGTGTCAAATTTGTAGAAAATATCTCATTTCGTTTCAGAGTTATAGATGTTTATATATATGAGAACATAAAAAAATGACCCGTGGATAACTTTGTTTTGGGTTTTTTTGCCACTTCCTATCAAAATTCTGACAATTTGGTTTATGATGTGTAGTTAATCAACTAAGGTTCTGTGTTTCCTATGCTGGTTTCGTCTCGATCGGACTAACGGTTTCTAAGATATTCGCAATTGTTTTTTAAGCCCTAAATCACCATGTCGCACAAACCATAAGGCGAACCCTAGCATGTTTGGTATCGTTGGACGGATTCAGGAGTCTAAGATGATGACTCGCGTGAAAATAAGTCCACCACATGCAAAGTTATAAGCAAATAAATATTTTTTTTGTCCAGTAGTTGGCGCTTGTCCGAAAACTTCTCAGGCTCCTTCAGGGCATTGTGCTGATGACCCAAACCAAGTTTCGTAATGATACGCTAATGCGTTCATAAAATACAGCATTTTCGTACAATATTCAAATTGGCCGACGGCCAAAATAGCTGATAGGGAAAAATTGGATATGATTCGACTCGGCATGATGCACTGAATCTATCAAGACCACATTTAGGATTTTTGGACAAACCTATCAGAAATTATAAGCAAAAATAGCCATTTTTTTGTATCTCTGGACCAGTAGGTGGCGCTGCACTGAAACGCTGCATGTTGCCTCTGGTCATGCTTGTAATGATATCATAGTTGCCAGGGTCGTAGTTTTCCCACACAATTGGGCTAATTTGAAAATGCAGTCGCAGGAAAAATTACATAGCCGCGGGTTGCTGCGAGAGATGAGAGAAAGATATTGTTACTGAATGACAAATTGACTCTCTTGTGTCTGTTTTTATTTATCCAAATTAACTGCAGGAGAAACATCTGAGACGAAGACAGCGTTGTTATTGCAAACTATAAGAATTGGTTTTCAGTTATTGAAATTAAGCTGAAATAAAGCAAAATGCAAGTATTAGATGAAAAACTTTAATACCAAAATAAATACATTTGTTTTGAAGTACTAAAATGACCAAAACGGAAATAAAAATAAATTAAAGCTAAATGTAAATAGAACTAAACAACAAAAACGAATAAAATGACAAAAGCATGTAACAGAATTACTTAAACTAAAAACGGAATGAAAATATAAAAATAAACACTAATTCAAAATATTAATGAATACTAAAATAGTATATCAATTATTACTAAAATAACACTGGACAAAGATGATACTTAAACAAGACGACTGAAAAAAGCTCTGAAAAATCAGAACAATAAAACTTTTCCTTCCTATATTTCTTTTAATTAGTCTTTTCAAAATCACAGTTAAGGTTGCCATGTCCACTTATTATAAGCGTTTTTGAGCTTGTTGTTTAAGCTTGGCTCATAAAGCGAGTTTACAGAGTCAGGAGGTGCAGGTCATGATATTTTGGTGTTATTTTCAGCATAAAGTATTTGGATTTGTTCTGGTTTGTTGTGGGCTTGTTTTTTGTTCGCTGTGTTTTCTAATAAGATCTGGCAACACAAATTAGTCTAGGTTCATACCGCTTTCCCTGTGATTTCTTGCACTGCACAGAAGAAACTTTTATGATGCACGTTAAAATACGTCAATAACAACTAGTTGTTCAGTTACTGAGCTGTGTGTGTACAGAACAGGATTAAGGTGAACTGACAACCGAATTTAGCTGCAGTGTGGACATTGTCTTAGTTGTGATGGGATAAGGAGCTAGAGATTGCATTGTGTCAATGATTGTCCTTACAAAGATAGGTGTACAAGAATGAGTGTGTGTGAATTATGTGGTTTCATGATGATGATGGTTAACTCCTAATATCCCTCTGTATGTGTCTTCAGGCAGTGTGGTGTATCTGGGAATGATGGTGGGCGCCTTCTTCTGGGGCGGTCTGTCAGATAAGGTGGGCCGGCGGCAGTGTCTGCTGGTGTGTATGTCAGTCAACGGCTTCTTCGCCTTCCTGTCGTCCTTCGTTCAGGGCTACAGCACCTTCCTCTTCTGCAGGATGCTCTCAGGATTCGGGTGAGTCTCATATTCCATGAGAATGGAGGAAACGATACATCTTCTGCTTTGATGATCTTCCCTTTACTTAGCTAGTGAGTTAATTAACAGCGCTGTGAGGAACAACATCACTGATGACGTGTGGGAAAGGTTATTCAGAGCGCTCTTAAAGGGATAGTTCACCCAAAAATGGAAATTCTGTCATCGGTTACTGGCCCTCATGTCATTCCAAACCTATAAGACTTTTAGGTAACACTTTATTGCAGTTTAAACCTTCTGATAACTATAAGTATCTTTGCAACTACATGTCAACTTATTCTACTAACACTAACGCTAACGCAGTCTACTATTACTCTAATGAGAGTTTCATTTTATGGTGTACTGTCCCTTTAAGAAAAGACACTACAGGTGGATAGAGTAAAATAAATGATTATACATATATATATGCACTAATTTGCATACGTTTCCAGAACAGAACTGAACACTGGATAAAGCCAAAGGTTGAAAATTCATGTTTCATTTTGTTGACATATTAGAGTCAAAGGTGTTTACAGAGGGGATTTTAGATTTTAGATTTCTCTCTTTATCACTCCATAAATCCGAAAAACAGCCAGAAAAAAAAAAAAAAAAGATTCACCATGTTTTAGGAATAAAATGTTGTATAAAACCAGGCGACTAATATATGAACAAACCCCTGTAAAAATATCCTTCAGAATATAGAAAAAGTTTCAAGACTGATATAGTAAAGCTGCTGAAGTGGAGATTCCTGACTAAAACTCACTGCGTTGAAATCTACAGACTCAAATAGATAAAGTGCAAAAAAGAACAAAGACTTAAATGTGTATTTTGAATGTTTTCTTTTCACTAATCTGAAAGAAGACTGTATGTCCTACGCCTTCCCTATTATACTTACGGAAAAAATGTAACTGGCGCTGCGTTCGTTCTGTAAGTAGAATAGGGAAGGCGTAGGACATACAGCGTAAGCTTTTTGAAGAATACGAAAGTACAGTTTTGGCGGAAGCAGTTGGAAGGCGATCATTTGTTTATATAAAGCATATACATTTAAATTGTTTTCGAAAATTACCAATCGTTTCACTAGATAAGACCCTTATTCCTCGTCTGATATTGTTTAAAGCTCTTTGAAGCTGCACTGAAACTGTAATTTTGACCTTCAACCGTTTGGAGGCCATTGAAGTCCATTATAAGGAGAATAATCCTGGAATGTTTTCATCAAAAACCTTAATTTCTTTTCGACTGAAGAAAGAAAGACATGAACATCTTGGATGACATGGGGGTGAGTAAATTATCAGGACATTTTTATTTGAAAGTGAACTAATCCTTTAAGGGCACCAAAGAGATTTGCAAAGATAATGATGGTTTCCAAACAGGTTTCCTACAGCAACACACCTTCCGCCCCATCGTTGTTGGAAGTCTATAATACAAAGGCAACGCACAGGGAAAAATGTGTTAAATTTAAAACTTTTAAGAGCCAAAAAATTGGGCTATTGGTCAAACCAGAAGTCAGACCACTCAATCATTTACTGCCTTCAGATCCTGTTGGGATGAATGTAATGTATGTACCTACAAAATGCTTCAATTATCCATGAAAAGCTCAGGATTTCAGTCAGAAACAGTGTTCTTTTAATATCATTGATATATTACTATTATTATGTTTTTGTTAATATTTTGAATTTGATTTCATTATATTTTTCTGTTTTCATTTTAATTTTAGTTAAAATGTTAGTAATTTTAATTAAATATGTCTATATAGTTGTAGGTGTTATCTTTTATTTTTTTTATTTTCAGTTAATGTTTATTTTATTTCACGTAATGATTTTTTTATGGTTTTAGTGGTATTAACGATAATAACCCTGGTCAGGAACACAGACGTCCTCGGTCAAAGAATCGTGGAGCAATCAAGTTGCATTGGTCATATTCAGTTTAAATTTATGCATACATTTATTAACGCACAATTTTTTTTTTTTTTTTTTATAAGTATGCGGGTCAATGACGTGACGTTTCATTTTTTTTGTCCAAAGGCCTTAATAATAATAAAAAACAAAGATATGACATCCAAAGTATGTAAGGTAGTACAACTAGACCTCTTTTATTGAATCCAAAAGATTTTAATTATATTTTGCTACATATAAAGGTATTTTAAAGATTTTGAAGTGTCAAAAGGTCATTCGGTTTAACCGTCCAAAGGCCAATACAGCCATTTCATTTGTGATTAAAATATCTTAAAATGTAATAAATGTATATATTTTTCATTCTGGCATGATTTTATAACATCATATATCAAAATATGAAATGTTTGATTGTCCTTTTGCTAGATAGCTAGCTATCAGTCTGTTAGCATTGTGTGAAAATATCGTCATTTGATATAACCAAATGTGTCATTTGGTAAAACTGAAATTTTGGTTAAACGGAATGCCTTTTTTGGTGACAAATTTGATCTAACTTGTAAAAAATGACAAAAGCAATGTTAATTGATTATAAAAACCACATAATGTCATTGTTAACACTTAATAAAACGTCAAAATTAATTATATCTCCATTATGTTTTTTTTTTTTTACACTTTTAAAAACCTTATTAGTCAATGACCCATGCATAAAATATGCATTAAATGTATTATACATTTAAATGTCTGCATTTTCTGTACTGTAAAAGAATAGCAATAAAGTTGCTACCCATTTCCCAGCATTCCTACTTTTTGAACTAATACGTAGGAAGTGAAAGGCAACAAATGTTTTGAAATTGTCATTGTTTCACTTCTCAGAACGTCAAACCACACTTGACTGATTTATAGTGACTTTTAACAATACATTGTAAGAAAATCCTGAAATTTATGTTTATAATTTCATATGTGCTCAACTTGAAATCAGCCTTTGATTTTGATGTCATATGGATGTATGATGCCATGCAAGTGGTTAAAATGAATAAACATTTACTGTTAAGCAAATGAATGCATCAGTGGGTCAGTGGTGCATGATAAGTAAATCTGTTTTGCAAATGTTTATAGAGACAGATAAAGTGTGTAAAACACTGAAATGATCTGTTCTGATAATCATAAACCTGCAAAACAAATGCAAGCCTTGACATTTTGTTTCTTTTGAATCATCTTCTGAGCATTGGACCACTTCAGAAGCTGGAAATATCCCGTAGGAATATCCTGAATACAATGAATACAGCGAAACCCCATCATGTCTGTCCTCCTGTCTGCCGTCTGAGAACAAAAGTCGTTTTAAACACAATGATAATGACACAGAGCGACACACTGACTCACAGTCAGTCAGACTCTTTCTGTCTCTCTTCAAGCACTTCTGCAATGTCACAGTTGTTTTAACCTCCTGGCACAGACCCATAATGTAAGAGGAGAGAGAGGGTTTTATTGCTAATTGAATTTCAGTGTGGTCTCCTGGCCTTCAGCAGTGCAGTGACTCCAGACTGAATCAGTGCCGCAGCGCAATCACTGCGGCCCATCTGAACCAGGGTCAGAGGTCATACAGACTGAAACAGACTACAGGCCCATGTGTTCAAAAATAGCTAGATGCATCACAAAGGAGGAGCATAAGATTTTATTTGATGAAATCTATCTATCTATCTTTAGGATTGGCGGGGCGGTTCCCATCGTATTCTCGTACTTTGCGGAGTTTCTGGCCCGTGAGAAGCGTGGCGAACACCTGAGCTGGCTGTGCATGTTCTGGATGGTGGGCGGGATCTACGCCTCGGCCATGGCCTGGGCCATTATACCACACTACGGTGAGTGACAGCACCAACCGACCAATCCTAAAGCTCTGCCATAACTGTATAGCCAGCCCTATAACCCAGTGACTGAGCAGCTTTCACATCCATCACCAGTAAAAACAGTGATCTGTAAGGCTGCTTTGCATTGACATGATTTCAAATTCTTTCTTTTTTTTCTGAAACAAGTATATATTTGTGCATTAAACAAGATTACAGCTTCCCCTTAAATAAATATGGTGATGCAATGCAAAGGTGACGGTCACAGGGTTGTCAAAGTGTTGCTAAATGGTTGCCAGTATGTTTTCTAGGTGACTTACTCCAACTGGTTATTTAGTTTTCTTTTAAATTTAAATACAATTCTGCTATCCCGCTAGCGGATAATGTCTGTGGAAGCTTGTTTCCGCTACTAAATAAAATAATTAAAAAGGTGAGAGATATAAAGTCAGAATTGTGAGATATAATGTCAGAATTAGGTGATATAATATCAGAATTACGTGATATAAATTCAGAATTACGTGATATAACGTCAGAATTGCGAGTTATAAAGCCAGAATTGCGAGTTATAAAGTCAGAATTATGTGATATAAAGTCATAATTGCGAGTTATAAACTCAGAATTATGTGATATAAAGTCATAATTGCAAGTTATAAAGTCATAATTATGTGATATAAAGTCATAATTATGTGATATAAAGTCATAATTGCGAGTTATAAAGTCATAATTATGTGATATAAAGTCACAATTGCAAGTTATAAAGTCATAATTATGTGCTATAAAGTCAGAATTGCCTGATATAAAGTCATAATTGCAAGTTATAAAGTCATAATTATGATATAAAGTCATAATTATGTGATATAAAGTCATAATTGCGAGTTATAAAGTCATAATTATGTGATATAAAGTCATAATTGCGAGTTATAAAGTCATAATTATGTGATATAAAGTCACAATTGCAAGTTATAAAGTCAGAATTACGCGATATAACGTCAGAATTGCGAGTTATAAAGTCAGAATTACGTGATATAAAGTCAAAATTGCGAGATATAAAGTCAGAATTGCAAGTTATAAAGTCAGAATTATGTGATATAAAGTCAGAATTGCAAGTTATAAAGTCAGAATTATGTGATATAAAGTCAGAATTGCGAGTTATAAAGTCAGAATTATGTGATATAAAGTCAGAATTGCGAGTTATAAAGTCAGAATTATGTGATATAATGTCAGAATTGCGAGTTATAAAGTCAGAATTATGTGATATAAAGTCAGAATTGCGAGTTATAAAGTCAGAATTATGTGATATAAAGTCAGAATTGCGAGTTATAAAGTCAGAATTATGTGATATAAAGTCAGAATTGCGAGTTATAAAGTCAGAATTATGTGATATAACGTCAGAATTGCGAGTTATAAAGTCAGAATTATGTGATATAAAGTCAGAATTGCGAGTTATAAAGTCAGAATTATGTGATATAATGTCAGAATTATGTGATATAAAGTCAGAATTGCGAGTTATAAAGTCATAATTATGTGATATAAAGTCAGAATTGCGAGTTATAAAGTCAGAATTATGTGATATAAAGTCAGAATTGCGAGTTATAAAGTCAGAATTATGTGATATAATGTCAGAATTATGTGATATAAAGTCAGAATTGCGAGTTATAAAGTCAGAATTATGTGATATAATGTCAGAATTATGTGATATAAAGTCAGAATTGCGAGATACAAAGTCAGATATAAATTCCCAGTTCTGACTTTTTTTCTCACAATTAAATTTTATTCTGACTCAGAATTGCGAGAAAAAAAGTGAGAATTGTGAGATAAAAAATTCCATAAATATCACACATCAACACCGAACAAGATGCAATTTGTTGAGAATGAGACAAATGTTTGTGCTGATATCACATAACTGATCCTCTGGGAAGCGTTTCGTGCTCTTTTGCTTTACGGGAAGCCTCTCTGTCCTTCATCATCTCATTATGAGAGGATGATGGGTAATTTTCCGTGAGAGACTGTAAACAAGAGCAGATATAAGGGGCTGCTGGTCTTCTGCGAGATACTGTGCTGGTAATTGAGGTCAATTGATTAGCGTCTCTTGTTTTAACACCGTTTCTGTGGTCAGGAGGCAGCGGCGTGTGCTGAAATGGTTCTGCCGCAATGCCTTCATCACTGCAGGAGCGGGGCGAGAGGCAGGTGAAGGACTTCGGCGGCAGTGAAACCGTTTAAGTGTGTGTGTGTGTGTGTGTTCTGCATATCCTCCAACTTTTGTTCTGAAGTAGAAATGAATACTGTCAGGATAAAAAGTTGCTGTTGCGTATCTGAGCTGGCATGCTAACTATAAACTGGTTCAGTTTTAGGTGATGCTGGTCTTTTGTTAGCTGGTTAAGATAATAATTTTTTCTGAACCTGTTTAACAAGTGTAGCCATGCTGGTCACCAGTCTAAACCAACATTATAAGTCAATGTTCAGTTGTTAAGCACTGGTTTAGCTGGTCTGTGCTGGTTTGTGATGAAGCTGGAGCTGCAGTGAATACCAATGTGCTGCGTTATTCACTGTGTTGTGCTGGTGTGTCTCTCTAGAGTCAGTGGTCCATGAACACTCCATTACACACATAATCTATATAATGAGATTCTCTATGGTGACTGATAAACACGTACCCGTGGGGTTATTCCTCTCTCTCTCTCTCTCTCTCTCTCACACACACACACAGTGCTGTGGCCCTGTAATGAGTGTTATTGCCACTGCCAAAAAGTGATCCAGTCTTATTGCCTTTTTAATCGGAGCACATGTGCTTTTGTGCCAGATATTGATTTGGTCTGGAGTGAACACATCTGTGTGAGACTCCACATAATGATCTTATAATGAGATATATATATATATATATATATATATATATATAATTGCTCAAGAAGTTAATGCTGGTTCTGATAGAAATGTGTCAGAATACAGAGTACATCACAGTTTGTTGCATATGGGGCTGCATAGCTGCAGACCAGTCAGGGTGCCCATGCTGACCCCTGTCCACCGCCGAAAGTGCCAACAGTGGGCACGTGAGCATCATAACTGGACCACGGAGCAATGGAAGAAGGTGTCCTGGTCTGATGAATCACGTTTTCTTTTACATCACGTGGATGGCCGGGTGCGTGTGCATCTCTTACCTGGGGAACACATGGCACCAGGTGCACTATGGGAAGAAGGCAAGCCGGCGGAGGCAGTGTGATGCTTTGGGCAATGTTCTTCTGTGAAACCTTGGGTCCTGCCATCCATGTGGATGTTACTTTGACACGTACAACCTACCTAAGCATTGTTGCAGACCATGTACACCCTTTCATGGAAACGGTATTCCCTGGTGGCTGTGGCCTCTTTCAGCAGGATAATGCGTCCTGACACAAAGCAAAAATGGTTCAGGAATGGTTTGAGGAGCACAACAACGATTTTCTAAGGATGTAATATAAACTTTCCTCTCATTGGTGATGTTTCTGTGTGTCCCCTACGGCCTCTTTACAGCCAAGAGTGAGTAATTGCATTAGAATCTAGAAAACATTAGTGTTTAGAGACTACAGGGCTCTCTCTCTCTCTCTGTGTGTGTGTGTGTGTGTGTGTGTGTGTGTGTGTGTGTGTGTACTTGTTTAACCTACATTGGGGGGGCCAAAACTAAACTTAATAAACATACTAAATGATGCTTGTTTGAAAATGAAAAAAAGCAGAAAGTTTTCCGTTGTGGGTCAGGTTAGTATAGGGGGATAGAAAACACAGTTTGCATGGTATAAAAATCATGTCTATGGAAAGTCTCCACAAAGATACCAAAACCTAATGTGTGTTTGTGTAATTTTAATTTGCAGATTTTTATATATATATATGTTTGTATGTAGATAATTATCATTATTTAACTATCAATATTTATTCAATACATGTATTTATGTATTTCATTTTCTGTGAAACTTGAAAAATATTTGCTTACAGATTATTTATATATATATATATATATATACAGGTGCTGGTCATATAATTAGAATATTATCAAAAAGTTGATTTATTACACTAATTCCATTCAAAAAGTTAAACTTGTTTATTGTATTCATTCATTACACACAGACTGATATATTTCAAATGTTTTTCTTTTAATTTTGATGATTATAACTGACAACTAAGGAAAATCCCAAATTCAGTATCTCAGAAAATTAGAATATTGTGAAAAGGTTCAATATTGAAGACACCTGGTGCCACACTCTAATCAGCTAATTAACTCAAAACACCTGCAAAGGCCTTTAAATGGTCTCTCAGTCTAGTTCTGTAGGCTACACAATCATGGGGAAGACTGCTGACTTGACAGTTGTCTAAAAGATGACCATTGACACCTTGCACAAGGAGGGCAAGACACAAAAGGTCATTGCAAAAGAGGCTGGTTGTTCACAGAGCTCTGTGTCCAAGCACATTAATAGAGAGGCGAAGGGAAGGAAAAGATGTGGTAGAAAAAAGTGTACAAGCAATAGGGCTAACCACACCCTGGAGAGGATTGTGAAACAAAACCCATTCAAAAATGTGTGGGAGATTCACAAAGAGTGGACTGCTGCTGGAGTCAGTGCTTCAAGAACCACTACGCACAGACGTATGCAAGACATGGGTTTCAGCTGTCGCATTCCTCGTGTCAAGCCACTCTTGAACAACAGACAGCGTCAGAAGCGTCTCACCTGGGCTAAAGACAAAAAGGACTGGACTGCTGCTGAGTGGTCCAAAGTTATGTTCTCTGATGAAAGTAAATTTTGCATTTCCTTTGGAAATCAGGGTCCCAGAGTCTGGAGGAAGAGAGGAGAGGCACACAATCCACATTGCTTGAGGTCCAGTGTAAAGTTTCTACAGTCAGTGATGGTTTGGGGTGCCATGTCATCTGCTGGTGTTGGTCCACTGTGTTTTCTGAGGTCCAAGGTCAATGCAGCCGTATACCAGGAAGTTTTAGAGCACTTCATGCTTCCTGCTGCTGACCAACTTTATGGAGATGCAGATTTCATTTTCCAACAGGACTTGGCACCTGCACACAGTGCCAAAGCTACCAGTACCTGGTTTAAGGACCATGGTATCCCTGTTCTTAAGTGGCCAGCAAACTCGCCTGACCTTAACCCCATAGAAAATCTATGGGGTATTGTGAAGAGGAAGATGCGATATGCCAGACCCAACAATGCAGAAGAGCTGAAGGCCACTATCAGAGCAACCTGGGCTCTTATAACACCTGAGCAGTGCCACAGACTGATCGACTCCATGCCACGCTACATTGCTGCAGTAATTCAGGCAAAAGGAGCCCCAACTAAGTATTGAGTGCTGTACATGCTCATACTTTTCAGTTGGCCAAGATTTCTAAAAATCCTTTCTTTGTATTGGTCTTAAGTAATATTCTAATTTTCTGAGATCCTGAATTTGGGATTTTCCTTAGTTGTCAGTTATAATCATCAAAATTAAAAGAAATAAACATTTGAAATATATCAGTCTGTGTGTAATGAATGAATATACAAGTTTCACTTTTTGAATGGAATTAGTGAAATAAATCAACATTTTGATGATATTCTAATTATATGACCAGCACCTGTGTATATATATATATATATATATATATATATATATATATATATATATATATATATATTTTTTTTTTTTTTTTTTTTTTTTTTTTTTTTTATTATTTTATTTTATTTTTATTTATTTTGTTTGCAGGCTTGGTCCCCCATACAGTAAAACTCTTGAAGTTTGTACTGTGTATATTGAGGGGGAAAAAAACATTTTTTAAGGGAATTTAAAGGAAGAAAATTCTATCATCATGCATGTCATTTGTTCTTCAGCATACTTTGCAAAGCAAACTTTGAATGAAATTCAAAAACTTTTTTTGTCAGCTTTTGACACATGAGAATCAACTTCAGAAAGCTTGTAATATGGCGCACAAGTCATATGAACTACTCATTAGCCCTAGTCCTCATCCACCATCATTGCACTGAAAAGAGCAGCTTGAACATTCTGCTAAACTCCATTCGTGTCTGAAGTGACATGAGTGAGTAAACGATGACAGAATTTTCCTTTAAACATCTTTTTTCTGGTCTAAGGCCTTTCTGTCCTCTGAGGCATCTTTGTTTTTTACTCTCCGTTCCCCTGCAGCTGTCCTGTAAGCATCTTGCTCAGCTCCATCGCTCACTATTTCTCAGTTTCTGAATAAAACACACTGCATCTCCAGCCACACACACACACACACACCATATGGTGCCGCTCCGCCTCTAGACATTCTCCGCAGCGTCAGAGAGCAGCAGCCATGTGGAAAATGATACCAACTTTAATGATTATTTTTCAGTGAGAGTGTGTTTTTTCAGCAGTATTACTCCTGCAGGCATTCCTAATCGACTCCTCTTCACACACACACACCAAAACAAACTTATTCACTGTGAAATTTAGTTGCAGAGGCTTTTCAAAGGCTTTTGTGGGAATCACTTTTGCGTTTTTTGTGTTGTGCTGAACCGCATTTGCTTGTGTCACCAACAAAACCAAAAAACACCATGGTACTGTGTAGGGTTATTATTGTAAACAATAATATTCTATTTCAAATGCATGAATAATACTGTACTATTAAAATAACTTGACACGTACTTTACATTTTTTGAACACCAAAAGTTGTATTTATTTATTTTACACAGATCATTTATTATAGCTTGTCTAATTTGCCCCTATTTGGGTGTGAGCAAAAAAAATTCTGTGTGTCCCTTTAAATGCAAATGAGCTGCTGCTCCCAGCCCCCTTTCCAGAAGAGGGCGGAGCTTTAACAGCTCGTGCTTCGGTTGCTCAACAACAACAAAGCTGGAGAATCTCACGCAGCCAAAATGAGGATTGTCAGTAACGGTGTTCAGCCTTACATTGTTCAAACCGGAGTCGACACTGATGGAAAGACCCTTTGTTGTGTGTTCTCGGGGGCGGGGTTTATGTACATTTTGGGGTTTGATGCCACCACTAACCCAGGAAGAAGCTCATTGTAGTCCCTACCAGCTGTTTGTTGTAGTCCTTAACAA
The DNA here is from genome assembly GCA_037101425.1 of Elopichthys bambusa. NCBI lineage: Eukaryota > Metazoa > Chordata > Actinopteri > Cypriniformes > Xenocyprididae > Elopichthys > Elopichthys bambusa. Next base: position 2,250,532 of record CM074450.1, read on the forward strand.
GCGATTTCTGTAAAAGAAAATATCTCCCTTTGCATTGACCTTTGAGCGTCGTAACTTTGCAGATGTTGTTTATGCTCAAACAGCAACATTAATCAACCATCCCTTTAATGCTCTCTCTCTGTGTGTGTGTGTGTGTGTGTGTGTTCAGGCTGGAGCTTCAGTATGGGTTCAGCGTATCAGTTCCACAGTTGGCGGGTGTTTGTGGTGGTCTGCGCTCTGCCCTGCGTCTCTGCGGTCGTTGCGCTCACGTTCATGCCAGAGAGTCCACGCTTCTACCTGGAGGTAATGACATTGTGCATGTTCATGTGTGAGATTTTTTTACTGTTATTTAAAGGGATAGTTCACCCTAAAATGAAAATTAAGTCATCATTTCCTCACCCTGGTGTTCCTCACCTAATGCCGTATGCCCTGCTTTCTTTTATGGAACACAAAAGAAGAGTTTGCGTGTGCGTTCGTATAATGACAGCAAAAGTATCACAGAATGATCCCATGCCATCTATTCTAAGTGAAATTTAATGTATTATTTAACTAAATTCTTGACCTTGACATTCGTATGTCTCTGAAGTTGTGGGAAATGAACAAAAACACAACAAGTATGAGCTCAAATATAAGAGTTTTATTAGTGTCGCATGTTTTGATCATTACATCGTTCCGTATTCCATAGTTTTCATCACTGAACTATTATTTAAATATAAGGAAAATGGTCAGGAATTAAAAAAACAAGAATGGTCAGGAATTAAAAAAACAGAATTTTGCCTGCTAGTATAGCAAAATAGGTTTTGTCTGCAAATTGTAAACTCTATTATCACATAGCTCTATATATAAGGCCCTATTTTAACAATCTAAGTGCTTGTCCGAATCCACTTTTGCTAGTTTAACGATGGGAAAAATGTCTGGTGATCCTGGCACATGGTCTAAAAGGGTTGCCCTTATTCTCTTAATGAGTAATGGGTGTGTTTTGAGCGTAACATGCAATAAACCAATCAGAGTCTCATCTCCCATTCCCTTTAAAAGCCAGTTGTGCTCGCGCCATGGCGGATTCGCTAAAAACTGAACACTTTTCTAGTGAGGTAACTGATCTGCTCATGTGTGAGGTTATAGCGAGCAGACCATCTACGGGACAAGCCAGATTCCACCAAAGCATTTTTATCTTTTTAAAAAAATACTGTCAATACTGCGCAGTCATTTTCTGTTAGCTCAAAATAGCAACAATGCGCCTGAACACACCTCGCTCTCAGACAAGCCCACACAAATGGGCGCAAATGCAATTGCTATTTAAACAACGTGGCGCAAGATGTAAAATAGATAACTGCGTCGGGCTGAAACTAACAAAAAACACTCGTATTGCACCGGGTGTATGATATGAAGTTGGCTATAACTTTATCCACATACATACAGTATACTCACATAAAGCGATATTAGCAAATCTCAACTGCTTGGTAGTTTATACCGTCGCTGAATGTAAATATATTATCACCCAGCTCTAATCTACTAAATGCGACTATAAGGCATGAAGTTATTAAGATATTATAAACATGAACATCAGGATTTTCTGTAAAGCTGCTTTGAAGCAATGTGTGCTGTGAAAAAGTGCTGTCCAAATAAATTTGATTTGACTTGAGATTGTTTTTTGTTTGTGTACTCTCTCATCTACAGATGGGAAAACATGACGAGGCGTGGATGGTTCTCAAACAGATTCATGACACCAACATGCGAGCGCGTGGAGAGCCAGAGAAAGTCTTTACTGTGAGTCACACACACTCTCGTTCTCTCTCTCACACACTCAACCAGCTGTGGTTAACAAGACCAGCAAAAGCTATACAGTTTGACCCTTTGACCCCCCACTCAGTCAAAGCGTTCCTAATCGAAGCGCTGCACTGGTAATGCCACGTCTCTCTGTCTCCACCTGCAGGTGAACCGTATAAAGATCCCCAAGCATCTGGATGAGCTGGTGGAGATGCAGTCGGAGTCGGCAAACCCTGTAGCTAAAGTCTTATTCCGGATCAAGAGAGAACTGCATGGAGTGAGTGAACAATCCCTCAGATCTCCTGCAGATCCACACATACACCTCAGATCATGGAGGATGCACTGCGAACGACTAACCGCCTGCATGACGACTGCGTTTCTGTGTGTCTAAGGCAATTTACACTAGCGTTCAAAAAACTGATTTTTAAATGTTTGAAAGAAGTCTCTTATGCTCACCGAGGCTGCGTTTATTTGATCAAAAATACAGTAATGTTGTGAAATATATTGTAAAATGTAATTTATTCCTGTGATCAAAGCTGAATTTTCAGCATCATTACTCCAGTCTTCAGTGTCACATGATCCTTCAGAAATACACTACGGGACGAATATCGCACATGCTTATCGCCAATGTTTTTCGAGACGTTTTTTGTGTTCATACCCAAGCGATTTTTACGTGCAAATTCACTCCCTGACAGTATATGGCGCTTGTGCTGAACGGTAGTGCAAATAAATATATTTGTGATATTAATAAAGTTAAAATACAGATATAAAATGTCATATATGGCATATACATGACATATGAGAGATGGTAGTTAGAAACAGTAGCGCGAATAAGTCACAATGACAGTAGTGCAAGTGAACGGTAGTGCAAATAAACATATTTATGAAATAGACATTCTTAACTATATTTCTTGAATGTAAAAGAAAAAAACAAACAGTAAAAATACAGAAATAATATACATCTATTGGTGTGGCCAAGAACCGGCAGAGCACCCGTAGCGTGCATCTCAATCAGCTCCCTAGTTCAGTAGTCAGGGCACTGATCAGGGAGTCGGCCACATTCATTTACACGGTATACTGATACACGACCTAGGAAGCTAGGGAGCTGATTGAGACGCAGGGATAACAGAGATTGTATATAATGGGGAGATAAGAGGGTCTTACTATTGGAGAAACCGTAACGGCTAACTTAATCACGTGCGGCTCCTCTCAGCCTATCGTGTAATGGCAGTGACATCAGAAGCAACGTTCCCAAGTCTGCCTTCTCTTAAAAAAATTAATTTTTATCAAGCTAAAATCTACATATAATTCCCAACGAAAGTATTGTTTAGTTTAAAACATGCCGAAGATTAGCAAACAGGCTGTCAGTGAATTAAATGATTAGCTGTTTCCCCACAAAAGCGGTTTAATCACCATAGTGAAGCCTCTCATCCATTGACATCCTTTCAAAAAACAGCCTCTGGTCTCCTTCCCTGCATACCGCCAGGGGCGGGGTGTTAGCATTAGCATTACGCTTTTTGGTTAAAGGTTGCAGGCTTGCCTTCCAGTGGCTTTGGGGATAGTTTATAAGGGTCTTCCTCGTCTATTTACTTCCTCTTCGTCGTCTTGGTATCAATGTGTGCTCGGCAAGACCGTTTTGTGCTTGAGCGCCACTGAGTCGTGTTTTACTGTAACTTCAGCAGCTCCATGCACGTGAACAAAAGCGCCAATCTCATCGGTCGGCCAGTTTTTAATGCGGCGCGTCAAACCAAAAAAACGGACCCAAGGTGGTTTTTAAAAAATGACGCTTTTACGCTTGCCGTTTTCGCGACGGTGTGCACACTCACATTGGCGCCCTTTGTTTAGTCACGAGAAGTTAAATGACGGCGATAATCGCACGCGATATTCGTCCCGGTGTGTACAGGCCTTAAATATGATGATTTGATGCTCAAAATTTGCTACATAGTAGGATATATATCACTTTACATGCATGTATGCGGATAAAGTAGAATATAAACTATAAACTATATATATTGAACTTATTTTACAATGATATAACCATTCAATATAAAATTAAACATAAATACTTGAATGGTTAAAATAAATTTTTTAATTAATATATATATATATATATATATTTATGTGTGTGTGTGTGTGTGTAATTAATATATATTTAATAATATAATTTTATATATTAATAATAATAAATATTTTATAATAATTAATAATATATATAATTATATATATATATATATATATATATATATTCTATTATTAAAAATAATTTAAAACAAATGCTTGAATGGTTATATCATCATAAAAAAAGTTCAATTTTTTATTTAAAAAAATATATATAACAATATATTTTATATATATATATATATATATATATATATATAATGCTTGAATAGTTATATCATTGTAAAATGTAATTATATTATATATAATCTGTTAAATGTGACTATAAGGCATGATATTAAGATATTATAAATATTAACATCAGAATTTTCTGTAAATCTGGTTTAAAAAGTGCTATACAAGTGAATTTGACTTGACTTGAAATATAAATTATTATAGAAAATTCAAAAGAACAGCATTTATTTAAAATATAAATTATACATATCACATTTGATCACTGTAATGCATGCTTGCTGAATAAAACTATTTTCTTAAAATAAATAAAAACTTATAGGTGATTTTTACAAATATTTTTCAAGTGCTTTTTATTATTATTATTTCATAATTCATATTTTTTGAAATCTCAGTGCTGACATTGAGAGCAGACAAAAGCAGAAAAGCATTTGCATAAACGTCTTGTCTTAAAAAGATTAAGTCAAGCTAAAGTCCAGCTGGACTCAGACGGACCAAATGTTCTGCTGATTCATCTCTGCCTTTGCATTTCTTAATAGGGTGATGAAATGAAATCATAAATCACAGGTGTTTTTTTGCACTTTATGCATTACTTGACTCTGTGTGTCTGTGTTTGTGTGTGTGTGTGTGTTTGTGTGTGCAGATCTGGCTCACGTTCCTGAAGTGCTGGGATTACCCCGTCAAGGACAACACTGTGAAGTTGGCTGTGGTTTGGTTCTCGCTGTCGTTTGGGTGAGACCGTTTGGCTATAATATCCGCCGTCTGATTGGCCCGACCGTCCCCTGATTCACGCCCCCTGTAGTTACACACATTATCACCCAGCAGAGCCGTGATTACAGTGATCACACAGTGTTTGCATAGCATTAGTACAATATCGTCTGATTCTATTCTATTCTATTTTATTCTTTTTCTTCCTCTGTCTTTGTGTTTCTGTGTCTCAATCTGGTTCTGCTCCTCTCTGGCACTGTAATGAAGTGTAGTCCTTGTAATCACCATGATTTAAGTAGCTGGCTTGCAGTGGTTAGGCCCAGGGGTGGAGCTGCATGAGGGGGACTAGTCACAGTTTAATTACTGTATTTATAAGAGCTTAAGCCTGGATGGACGGGCTCAGAGACAGAGCTCTGTAGGAGGGCTTATATCCACACTCTAATGTATGTAACAATCCAATTTACTCATGAAATCGCACTAAAAACTCTGCCCTGGCATTGGACATTCTATTCTATTCTATTCTATTCTATTCTATTCTATTCTATTCTATTCTATTCTAAACCAATTATCCCAGCTCTAAAACAGACTGGATGAGTTGTGTTCTAATCTGTAAAATAGCCAATAAACATTTAAATTCAGTTGAAATTCAGTAGAAAATATTAGTGTATACTAAGTATACACTAATTAACTTTTAGTATTGTTTGTATATTTATATAGTATTGTTTAGTAGTATTAGTATTACTACTAGTAATAGTAATTATTAGTAATTATAGTTAGTAGTAAATATATTACTAATTAATATTAGTATTTATTAATATTTTGAAGTATTTTTATATTTTCAGTTTTAATTTGAATTTAATTTTTAGTCATTTTGTTACGTGGTTTTGTAATTTTATTCGTTTTTGTTTATTTAATTTTTCTATTTAGCTTTAATTTATATTTATTTCAGTTTTAGTTTTAGACTTCACCTTAATTAATTCAGATCATTGCGAAAGTCATTTCAAGTTTTTCTTGTAATATTTATATTTTTATTTTTAAAGGTTTTAAGTATTTTTTAAAGTGATTTCAATGTTATTTTATTATATTCCAGCTTTTATTACAATTAATAACAATATTAAAGTTTTAGTATTATAGTTTTAGTTTACAATAACAAAACTTAAGAGAGTATTCTAGTTTACTACTCTAGTCTAGGGGTTTCAGGTTAACAACACTCCTAAATTGTGGTAAAATCACAGTAAAACACGGCCTCATGACTTATTGCTTTATTTCTATTCTGTTTTATTCTGTCACTCTTTTCTTGTCTAATTTCAACCATCTTCTCTCCTCGTCTCTTTTGTTTTAAGTCTTAATAAAGTCATGTCTTCACTCTGTCACAGACAAACTCAAGCTCACAGACTTCAATACAAAAAAAAAGAGGACACACACACACACACACACACTAATTAAAGAGTGAACAGATGCCTATATCGCTGCTCCCTGTCAGACTGAAGCCCACCGCTGAGGAGCAGAAATTAATTAACCAAGCACTGGTGTCACCACCTGTGTCACACACACACACACACACACACAGTAAACACATCACCGAGCTTTAGCCCCTGTTAGTCCCTCAAACGTCACCGCTCTGATCTCATGTGCCGCTGATGACATCACTTCCTGTGCGCAGGTACTACGGTCTGTCTGTCTGGTTCCCTGACGTCATAAAGCACCTGCAGGCAGATGAATACGCGTCCCGCATGAAGATCCACAACAACGAGAGAACCGAAGACTTCACCTTTAATTTCACCCTGGAGAACCAGATCCATAAAAACGGAGTGTTTATCAACGACAGGTGAGTGTGTGTGTGTGTGTGTGTGTGTGTGTGTGTGTGTGTGACAGCATGTCCGTGCTCTCTCATTCAGATCATCATATGATGCACTTGTGTTACATTTAATGTAATGAGTTCCACTTATCTTCATCAGGGTGTCTTGAGCCAAAATAGCCATAATTTAGTTTTTGATGACCACCTCAACAATGTTAACATCTAAATTAACATTTTAAATTGAATTTTTTTTTTTTTTTTTTTTAGTTTTAGTTTTTTTAAATATGTCTATATAGTTAGGGGTCGAGCACCGAAGGTGAGTAGGCACGTATTGTTTCCGGTAAATCTGTTAGATTCTTCTTCTTCTTCTTTCGCACTGGAAGTCTATGGCAGCCCATAGAACCGTTTATGGGAAAGTTATGAAATTTGGCACACTGATAGAGGTCAGTCCCAACATTAACCAGACCAATTTTGGAGTCTCTAAATCAATGCCTCTAGCGCCACCACATGTCCAAAGTTTCACTCATGTTTATGCTAATAACTTTTGAACCATAAGGGTTAGAAACCCTCTTTTTTCCTCTGATTCCCTGGCTCAAGACAATTCGACTGTACCCTATGATGTCATTTTCTGTCATGAAAATTTTCCCGCCTTTTTGAATTTTCCAAAAAGCCTACTTTTTCAAACTCCTCCTAGGCCATTAAACCAGATCATCTTCAGACAATGCCAACAAAAAGTTGCGGAATTCAAGTTGATTTGTCAAACCGTTTTCGAAATATTTTACATAGCTCTTGCGAAAATAGACGTAAGACTCCATCTCCTCAATGCTTTATTGTATTCAGACCAAACTTAGTCCATGTCATCACATGACCTGCTGCGTTTCGGTGCAGCGCCACCTACTGGTCCGGAGATGCAAAAAATTTCTAGTTTTACTTAACAGTTTGACTAAAAAATCATAAAAATGTTAGATTTTAGATGTTAGTTAGGTCTTGTTAGATTCGAGGCATCATGCCGAGTCGAATGATATCCAATTTTCCCATATCAGCCATTTTGGGTGGCGACCATTTTGAATTTTGTCGCAAAATGCTGTATTTTACAAACACATGAACGTATCATTATGAAACTCGGTATGGGTCATCGGCACAATGGCCTGAAGGAGTCTGAGAAGTTTCAGACCTAAAATTATTTACATGCTTATAACTTCAGATGTGATTGACTTATTTTCACAGGAGAAAGTAGATTCCTGAATCCTTGCCGAGTCCAAGGGTACCAAACATGCTGGGTTTCGCCTTATGCTTCGTGCAATGTTGTGATTTAGCTTTTAATCAACATTCACGAATATCTTCAAAACCGTTGATTAAGACGAAACCACTGTAGGAAAATTGTAAACATAGGTTGTTGACAATATGCTACAATAACAAAACTTAAGAGAGTATTCTAGTTTACTACTCTAGTCTAGGGGTTTCAGGTTAACAACACTCCTAAATTGTGGTAAAATCACAGTAAAACACGGCCTCTCATGACTTATTGCTTTATTTCTATTCTCACTCTTTTCTTGTCTAATTTCAACCATCTTCTCTCCTCGTCTCTTTTGTTTTAAGTCTTAATAAAGTCATGTCTTCACTCTGTCACAGACAAACTCAAGCTCACAGACTTCAATACAAAATAAAAGAGGACACAAAAAATTTCTGTTTTTACTTATAACGGTTTGTCCAAAAAATCATAAAAATGTTAGATTTTAGATGCTAATGGCCAAATGTCAAAATTTTGATAGTATGTGGCAAACAAACTGCAATCAAATCAAATGTGGGTAATTTTTTGTGTTCATGCATATACATGTCTATGACTCCTAAACGAGATATTTTCACCAAATTTGACATGCTTATGTATGGGGGAACTCTGAGGACACACAAAAAAAGCGGTGGGACTGAACAAATTGAATAAAACACGAAATTAGCTCTTCAATTTGAACTAAACAAAAGTTATAAATGTTACCTATCTCAAATAAAATATATTTTTTATTTTATTTCAGTTAATTTTATTTTGTTTCACGTAACAAAAATGTTTTTATGGTTTTAGTTTTAGTTAACTATTAAAACCCTGGTTTACATCTACATCAGTGTTCCAATTTGAATCAAAATTTGGCCATTTTATGCCAATTTTTTGGCAGAACTGAGTCATGAAACGCTGATTCCCACCATTGGGATATGCCTGTTTTAATGGGAAATTAGTTGCATGTAAACACCTTATTCAGAAAATCCAGTGAGAGGAAGTATATGCAAATGCTCTGTCTGCAAGGAAATCTGGGAATTGTAGGATTGTTATTTGGCAGACGTTTTCCATTGGATTATTCTGGAACACAATTTTATCAGGATAGTGCTGCTCATTTCAGAATGGGATTCGCTGTAGGTGTTGATATGTAAATGAGGGCGGTCATATGTTAATGAGCTCATGGTTGTAATGTCATAATCATGAAGTTTCTGCGGTTTAGTTTTAGTAAATGAAGCTGTTATTAGGAAGTTTTGGGTTGTGAATGTTAGAAATAGAAATTTCAAAAGAGCAAGAAAAATTGTGTTTCCCTGGATAAAAAGAGACTGGTCATTCGTCACTGAACTCCAAGATCCCTTTGTAGTCGTCTTATCTACTTCAGCTCCTCTGTGTGAAATGAAATCTTAGAACTAAACGTGTGTTTGCAGAAATAGAGCAGATTGTGAGTCTTCAGCTGCAGTTAATGTTTGTGTGTGTGTGTGTGTTATTGTTCTCAGCGGTCTGATCGCTCCCTCATAAATAACGTCCCAGTGTTGAGGTAATGTCTCATCCAGACACAGGGCCAGGAAATTAAAATGCCCTTATCTCTCCTCTCCTCCTTTTCTCTTTCTCTTTCTTTGTGTTTATTATGAGGGTCCACTCCTTCTCTTTCCCTCCATCCCTCTCTCCTGAAGCAGAGGAAGCTCTTATCGTGTTGTTGTAGCATCCAGCTCCTGTGATGAGATCAGACGGCAGTATCTTTTTGTGTCCTGCACACACACGCATATGAATCATGATGACAGAACTCAATAGATTATAGAAACAAGTGGATGGAGAAACATCTGAGAAGCAGGAGACTTCGGCAAACGTCTCCATCTGACCTCCATTTAACCCCGTTGCTGTCTAGGAGAAGCAATCGACATATGAAAGAGATCACGTTACTGATTTTTGATGTGGAATATTTGTACAAGCTGATCTTGATGTTGTTCTCATTGTATTTTAAGGTTTGATGTAGCTGACCACTCCTGTGCTTTATTTCAGGTTTATTGGCATGAAGTTTAAGGCCGTGACTTTCATCGACTCCACCTTTCAGAGCTGTTACTTCGAGGATGTCAGCTCCGTTGGTTCCTTCTTCAAAAACTGCACCATCATAGAAGCGTTCTTCTATAATACAGGTACAAGTGTGATGAAATCTACTCTTTAGAGCTGTTAGTTCATTGAAACAATCATGTTTTGGTGTTATACATCTACATACGTGTGTGTGTATATGTAACGGATGTAGGTCGGTAAGAGCTGTGTGTGTAAAACTCACCCCCTGATCTCAAGAGGTGCTCTAGCGACTGACGCTAGAGACTGTGGTCTTTAGCCTCCTTGTTAAGCCCAGAACACACTAAGCTGACGGTCGGCCGTCAGGCAGTTTTTGTTTCCTCAGTGTGTTCTGCACCGTCAGCTGAAGTTGGTCCTCGTCTGCTTTTTTTCGGTCGATTCGACATGTTGAATTGGCGTCGGAGCTCGTCGGTCCGTCGGGCCATCTGATCATTCTGATTGGCTGTTCAGCTATTGCCACCTGCTGGTACGGAAAGGCATTTCATCTTACGCAGGCGCAGAACAGACGTGGTACTTGGCCGTCGGGTGTTGAGCGTTGGTTTGGTGTGTCAGGGCAGCTTTGGACCCAGACGCTGCCAACGTGACCCAACCCCGCAGTCTGCTTTCGTCACCACTAGTTCGCCGGCGTCGGCTTGGTGTGTTCCGGGCTTCATAGCGCCCCCGTCTCCCATGCTGGCGGACCCAGGTTCGAGTCCCACTTAGAGTGGGCGGTTTGAACAGGAGGGCTTACATACATACATACAGAGAGAGAGAGAATTATATAATATTTCAAATATAAATGACTTCAAATATGATCAATATATTCTCTATAAATATTTATCTTTACTAATAACTTTATTAACTTATTATATATAAAATAACACAAAATTATAGTTTGTATTATTTAAACATTTTATATTTTCATTTGAATATATTCTAAATATTTATATTTATTAAATATACATATAATTACTTTTCAAAAAATTTATTTTATAAAAAATAACACATTTTCTATATATATATGTATATAATTTAATTTTCTATATATATAAATAATAAAATAATATATTTAATTATATATATATATATATTTCAAATATAAATGACTTATCTAAATATTATCATCATATTCTCTATACATATATTTATTTATCTTAATTACTAATATAATTAATACAAAATTAAAGTTTGTATTATTTATAAACTTTTTATATTTTCATTTTAATATATTCTAAATATTCTAATCTATATATATATTTATATTTATTAAATATACATATAATTAATATTTTTAATAAAATAAAACAATGAAAACTATAAATGTATAGTTTTCATTACAAATAAAACAAATTAAATATATATTTATATTATATTTTTATTTTATGAAAAATATTAATTATATATATATTTAATAAATATAAAAAGATATGTTTAGAATATTTAGAACATATTAAAATGAAAATATATATTTTATATATATATATATATATATATATATATATATATTGTTCATTTTTACATATGAAATAATGTTACTATCTAAATGTAGTGAACTCGGATCTAAAATAATCAAATATATTTTCCTCTGGTCTGTATCCGTCCACTGCCTGTCTCCTCATTAACAGTGTTTCACTGAAAGATCAGACCTGTTAAGCGTCCATTTCTGTGTTTCTGTGAGAGCGTGCATGTGTGTGTTTTTAAAAAGAAGTTCATTGGCTGATGGAAACTGTGTGCTCTGATTGGCTCATGTGAGTCTGTGCTGTGTGATTGGCTCATAGGACTGTAGTCAATGGGGTATTAATTCTTTGGCGCATGAAACTCAACCCTTGTTCCATTTTAGCAAAGGAAAAGCAAAGAAAAAAGAAGAGGAAAGGCTCTTTTGTAGTGGATCTGTAACGCTCAGTGTGAATTCTGTAGGTCTCAGTGATGTGAACGGATCTGCTGTAGAGCTTCACTGACTCGGAGATGTTTGATGTTTAAATATCTCACGTCAGCTCACAATCCTGGAGAAACCACAGACTTTGAAGTTAAATTGATTCTAATTTATATGCATTTGAAGGCAAAAAGACAAGCAGATGCATTAGATGAAAAACAGGATGAAAGATAAAAGCCGAGGGCAGTGATTATACGAGGAAGACAGGATTCAGTCAGTGACACGCATTATCTTTATGGAGTAAATAACTGTAGCATAGACAGTGTAAACATTTCAAGAGCTGGTTTATGCATCTGTAAGAAGTCTGTCATTTCATGATTTTGCCAGTCTAACATTCCCAGTGAAGTTCTTCACTACCCATAATCCTAAAGATCGATCCACTGAAAGTTACTGGTACCACAGAAACAAGAATTCTGTATGATTTCAAATTTAAATAAATTTTAAAATTGATTGGTTTGGAATAGAACTCTTTATTGAAGAATGTTCTGAAAATAACAAAAGTTAAATGTTGTGAGCGAGTTTGAACTATGGAGCTTGTTTGAGGCTGTTGATGTTGTGTTTTGTTTGCTCCAGGTGTGTGTGTGTGTGTGTGTGAGAGAGAGAGAGAGCAGACAGCGATCGGGTCATTTCAGGGTCTGGCTGACTCAGGAAAACCCACCTTACACACTTCCACAATCTCACACCTCAGCAGAACAAACACACACCAGAGAGAGAGAGACCAGAGGCCTCATGGGAAATTGAGTTCATGTCTCTAATGAAGCCGTTTCAGAGCTGCTACAGAAATGAAATGAGTGAAAGCGTGAGCTGCAGATATGCTGCACATGCTGAAATTCACTAATAGGTTTTCAGAGGTTAAACTCCCTAAAGACCCTCCTGTGTGAGAGTGCAGTTCAAACTGTGACCAGAGGAGGGCAGTACAGTATCTATCTATCTATCTATCTATCTATATCTATTTCTCTATTGTATATTGTATCTCTATTGTCTGTTTATCTGTCTATTTCTGTCTGTCTATCATTCGTTCTGTCTTGATTGCACTGTACTTAAGTGTTCTCTTCTCTGTAGTTTTTTTTAAGAACTTTATAAATAAATTTGAAATGAATTGTAAGTTGAGCATCTGTCACGTGTCTCATCATCTCCTGTCTGTCTCGTTCAGATATCGACGACTCAAAATTAATCGGTTCATCTGTGATCAACTGCACGTTTGCACACAACAAGACCGGCTGTCAGATGACGTTTGATGATGACTACAGCGCATACTGGGTGTATTTCATCAACTTCCTCGGGACGCTAGCCGTGTTGCCAGGCAACATAGTCTCCGCCCTCCTCATGGATAAAGTGGGCCGTTTGAGCATGTTAGGTGAGTCACTACACCAGTCAACTGCAACTTTTAAATGAGCTTGTCTGATGTCATGTTGTTGTGTTCAGGCGGCTCCATGGTGTTGTCCGGCATCAGTTGTTTCTTTCTGTGGTTCGGCACCAGTGAGTCCATGATGATAGCGATGCTCTGCCTTTATAACGGACTCAGTATATCTGCCTGGAACTCACTGGACGTGGTGACGGCCGAACTGTATCCCACCGATAGGAGGTACATGGACACGCAATCACTAATAAACACTATAATAGATCACAAACGTTTATATACATTTTTAAGATCCTTTTACATGACTCGTGCCAACATTCACCAATGCATTGATCTCTGTGGAGCATCAAGATACAGGGAAGGGCTATTATCTGTAACTAAAACTAAAACATTTTGTGTAGGATTGTGTAGAAAGTACTAGTACTGCTAATACTACTAATAATGCTAATACTGCTTGTCTCTCTTGTCTATAGAGGAACTGGATTTGGCTTTTGTAATGCCATGTGTAAGTTGGCTGCAGTCTTGGGGAATCTAATATTTGGTTCGTTGGTGGGAATCACGAAATCCATCCCGATCCTGTTGGCGTCGACTGTGCTGGTCGCCGGAGGCCTGGTGGGTCTGCGACTACCCGACACCCGCTCTAACGTCCTCATGTGACCCCACTACACCTGTGACCTCTGAACCCTGAGTCGCCACCGAAAACACGCAGGACACGCTCAGGGTGTGGGAGATTATGATGTGTTTGGGTTGTTTATTCGTTTAAAGTATGTTGTTTGTTTACTTATTAACGATTATTTATAGATTTAATTCATCGGTTTAGCTTTTGACTTGCCCAGTTTAGATCTAAACTAGATTTTGATGCCTTCGTTGCTGCAATCAAATTTTAATGATGTTATAAAATGTCAAAACGATACTGTCTGTAAGTTTGTGAGCTAATCTGGGTGGGCAGAATTATTTAAAATTATTTATTTAGAAAATTCAGAAATGTTATTTTTTTTTAACATTTTATCTTTATTATTTTTAGCTGAACACACACACACACACACACACAAAAAAAAAAGAAAAATCAGGTGATTTTTAATATTTTTTTTATTTTTAAAATTAAAACACTATTTAATTTCCTTGAAATGCTCAAACACGAGTAAAAAGGCCATTTAGAGATGTAGACATTAGCGATAACAGCTTTTATTGGTAGCGTAGGTCCAATTCTCTAGTCGCGGCCTTTGCAATTTGGAGGCCTGTTTCAAACCCTCCCCAGAGGAAAAAGGCAGTGCGATGCGACTGCAATTACTTTATCTCTGCTATATTTATTTATAAATGCATTATAAACGCTATCTCTTTAACCAGAATCATGACTGAAAACAAAAACAGCATTCAATCTTAGTCCTTCGGTCCCTCAGCCTCTCAGCTCAAATTAAATGATACTAAAATCACCAGTAGGTGGCGTCAAATCATTGTCTTAACAAATTAGTCATTGAATCATTCAATCAAACGAATCATTCAAAACGGCTGATTCATTTAGGGACAAAGCAAAGTGAGGGAGTCATTAGGCGCGTCCCAATTCGCGTACTATTCTATACCGTTTTGTAGTATAAATAGTGTAAGTGTTGTGTTCACACTGAAAATTCCAAAAAGAATAAGTGCACTTTAAACACCCGGATGATACACTTAATTAACCGAAAAAATGAAGTGTGGAATGATGGACACTTAATGCTCTCAACTGTCACAGCTTTAATTACGTAGCGGAGGGGGAGGGGCATCAGACACTGATGTTGGACGACAAAATAACCATATACATTTTATACACTACACAGTTGAGTACATAGTGCATAAGTGCACAGTGTATAGTGCGTCATTTGGGACACAACTGTTGAGTCATTCATTAAAACGATTCGTTAATAAAACGCAGATTCGTAACGAAACCGAAACCGCGTAGCTCAGAGACGCGCAATGGCTCTACTGTTTGGAAATATTTTTGATGGCAAAATAGAGGAAAACCAGACAATATTGTGTCACCTAATAGCCTATTAACTTATTGTTTATTGAATTGTTGTATAAAATCAATATTGCATTTGCAAATGTGCTGATATTTGGGAAAACAGCACTTTTGCTCGGAATTATATGAAGACTTTTTTGCACCATATCTTGGTTTTTGGAAGCATTTTTATTAATTTTGGTGACATTTTTGCCCCAAGCCCCCATCAATTTCCACCCCTGGTGTGTATGCGATGGCGGGGGCGGGGTTGCGTTTTCGAACGCAAGCAGATGGAGGCCAGGGTTGCCAGGTTTTCACAACAAAACCCGCCCAATTGCTACTCAAAACTATCCCAATTGCGTTTCAGGGGGGTCACCCCGGTAAAATCCCCCCCCCCCCCCCCCCCCAGGGAGTAAAATCTGCGTTTTTGGCGAGGTTCCCCTGGTAAAATTCGCATTCCAGAGGCTAAATATCATGTTATTTGGGTTCGCTTCAACCCGCAGACATGAAAAACAACCCCGTTGCAACAGTGTTAAAGTAGCCCAATTCGCGGGAAAACCGCAGACTTGGCAACACCTACGGAGGCCCTTCTGAAACAGCTGAAACATAGCAAAGGCCGCTACTGCTGGTGACTTCCACCGAAACAGTTCTTAAGCAAGATGATAACAATTATCCAGTTTACATTTTCTGCTTTTTATAATGTTTTAGCTAGTGGAAGAACACGTCAGATGCGCTCTGACCGACATGCGTCGACTTCATTCTTGCCTTCGTGAACTTTGTCATCAATGTAGCTAAAATGGACTTCATTTGTGTGTCTCTCTCTTGGTTTAAGGGTTAATGGCGTCTTGATAACCCTAGTCTAGCTGCTACGCTTCCATGTGCGAACTCTTCCTCTGAAAACTGAATGGCCTTTTGCTTCCTCTCCGTGCCTCCTTCCTCTAAAATCCCTCCGGTCGGCTTCTCGTAGGTTGTAGCGATCCATCGTACAGCAGAACTGAGCGTGTGTTCAAACGCTCTACTGCTCAAATAGGCGGAAAAAATATGTTGTGTTTCGCCGTCACATTCCACTGGAAATTTCGTACATGCAATTGTGCAATATGACAGGACGTGATACGGCCGCATTATAGAAAATAATAAAAGCCATTCAGCCTGGTCTGATCTTGATGACGCACAGGCCCTGCTGCTGCTGTCTACATGCACTGAAGTACACTAAACAGCAGAAACATACTCTATACAAGTGCACTGCGTCAACGCAGAGACATTTCAGACTTAGTCTGCATTCACGTACTTGTGTTGAAGTATGTTTCTGGCCTAATTTAATGATATTTTGTTGTGTGTATGTCGGAAAAGTAAAGATAAACACTTGTTTTGAACTTATCACGGGCGACAACGTGTGCTGTACATGTCTAAATGTTGTAAAGTGTTGCCTGTTGAGTTAAAACATTATTTTTTCATTGTCATGTGTATGCAGACGTCTCCTCATGTGTTTGTGTAGATATATTGTATTTACTGACATTCATTTGTCTATAGGTGTTTATTTTGGCTGGTTGTGTGAATTTTTTTTTTTTTTTGGGGGGGGGGGGGGGGGGGGTGTTATTTGAGGCTCTGAACAAATTTAGTTCATGAGAGGAATTAATTAATTTAATTTAGAGTTATGCATCTCCTGGTCTGAACTGTCTATTTGAACTTGTGTTTTTCATAATAATTTCTGAACAAATTCAAGTGGCCTATCTGAAACATACCACACAAACAAATGAAACGTGATATCTTGTTAATAAATACACCCGTGCATGTGCATATTGAGACTTTGTGTTGCAGTGATTTGTCTGTCGTGCTTTCGCCATGAGTTTATTTCTTGGTTTTGAAAGATGAATGTATCATTATTGTGAGCGTGTGATGTCGTTCTGAAATGGGTTTTGATTGGTTGTGGATCTGGCATGCCAACGACACGTCTGCCGTCAAGTGTCTGTGACGTCACTGGTCAGATTTCTATGATATATCTGATTTTATTTTGAGAAGTAAGAGAAAAGTGCCATGTACAGTGTGAACGGAACTGAAGTGGATCCAGATGAAATGCTATTAAAGAGTTTCATTATAAGACTCTACAGAGTGTGTGCTTATTTTTTCTTTTAAACAGACCCCAAATTAATTTTTGTGTAATAAAAGTTCAGAATTATGTTCTTCATTCTGTCTCAAAGTACGATGTAAGGTGTAATGTATCATAAAATATCAAAGTAGAATTGATGTGAATCGATTTAGATTGAGAAAGAACTGATATTTTGGGTGGGGGGAAATTTGTTCCAGTGTTTTAACCTCAATTTTATGTGTCGCGAGTGCTTTGCGCCACATTCCAGTCACGTGGATTACTTTCTGGGCCTTGAAAGCATCAGTTGCATAGCTGTCAATGGAAACAAAGCGCTTTTTAGATTTCATAAAAAAAATATCTTAATTTGTGTTCCTAAGATGAAGATGAACGAAAGTCTTACGGCTGTGGAACGACATGAGGGTGAGTTTGCCTTTAACAGCAGTACGAACTGATATATATGGACTTTCAATAATCAGCTAATTAACAATAAACAGCTAACAGCTAAACATAGCTAATTATTTTTACTGTTGACGTTATATTCAGTTATAATATCCGAATGTTAGTGAAAAGAAAAAAAAACACTTACGGATATCACTCTGCATATGTGATGAATAGTGGTTATGCTCATCTTTGCTCTCAAGGCATCTTGAGTAAAAACAGCTCTATACTTAACCAAAGACTATATAGAAAGACGGTTCACTCGCATTCAGTTATGAATGGGAGAAACTGCAACGCGCAATATGGAGGAATATGTCCCGCCTTTTAAGTAAAAGAGCCAATCGCTAATTGATAAATTCATTGCGTCATTGCAGCAGCCGTTAGAAGCTCCGGTTCCCATAGAAACCTCAGACTCGCGCATAGGACTGCACATGCGCATTGGCTAGTCTAGCCTGAAAAATAGGCGCTTTTTTTTAAGGCTATTTGAGCATAAGAAACAACATTTACGGGACAGTTCATGTCAGATTTTGTTGCTGATTTGAAATATGTTAATTGTGAGTTCGCCAAGCTCCAAGCAGATATTTCAGGATTCCCCCATTCAAATAAATAGGACTTGGTCTTGGATGCCCGGAGGCATTGCAAATATGGCCGCCGAGTGAACAGACTTTCCTTGAAAACATACATAAGATCTGAACCGGAAATGATGCAACCATTTACAGAACAGGAAAGAGTGTTACGCAAATTATTTATTTTAAAATTGATTTAAAATGTCAAAATGTATCTTATTGTGACCTCTAGTGACGAACATGAGTGCATTAAAATTATTTTGTGGTAATATTAATATAAAAATATTATATATAAATATACTATATTGTTGTTGTTGTTATAATATAATAACAATATATACGAATCGTATAAGTTATTATTAATAATAATTGTTTTATGATAATGTGAATATATTAATATATGAAATAAATCATAATAATAGTAATATATAACACACCCTTAAAAAAGTTAGAAAAACATTTGTGAAAGAAATATTTTCTAATGGATTATTTCTGAACCCGAGTGATCAATAAACCTGTTCGACGCTTCGACACAAGATGGCGCGCGAGCTCCAAACATCTTATATTGCGTCAGTGCCGATACACGAACTAGACTCCTCACAGGTCCAGAACTTTTATTGGACCAGGACTGTGTATTTTGATACGTGGTGTGTGATTCGGGAATGACATGCAGCTTTAAATCGGTTTGTCTCTGACTGACTCAAGGACAGTTTAATCCTGCTGGAATGCTCGAGTGAAACTAGATCCTCACCAGCCCCGTCTCTTTTCACCCTCACTGTCTTTGAATTTATCCCTGCTGAAAAACAGTTCACATCATGCTCAAGGTGCAGTAGCCTATCATTATGAATTATAAAAAAGCTATTAATACTACTGAAACAATTCTCACTCTGTCTGGGTTGAGCTGTGGAAAAGCTGTGGAGTGCTTTGTTGCTTATAATGCTTGTAAGTGTAAAACACTGCTGATACGAGATCATCTGAACTACAACTATAATGGTAAGGTACACATTATACTGCTGAACAGCTGTTTCAAATATGTGAACTGAACAAACAGCAGGACTGCAAATATCTTTCAAAATTATTGCATGCTGTGTAAAATTGACAGAGCTGTATACTGAAGTTCTGTGTCTGCTTGTATGTGCCATAAAGTCATATAAGGATAAGGATAAGGATCACTGCTTTTACTGCTGGGCAAGAGCAGGATATTCAAAACATCACATTTGAATTGCATTATTTGCATTATGAGTACATATTAAATTGCACATATAAAAAACCTCATGTGAGCTCAAACTATGTAGGATAAAAATGCATACATTCTTAGTAAAGCAACTACAACTATTTGACTCTCAACTGCACAGATACACATGAAAAAGTGGTGGTAAATCATCTCATCCACATATGAGATGGACACAGAGAACAAAGGGTTAAAAGTGACTGGAGGAACTGGGTCTTATTCTACAAACCCACCATCAATAGCGGTTTCTGTACATCAAACTAGCGCTGATCTTCATTCATACAGGCCATGAACTCAGATCAGATCGCCTCTCCCTCCTGTAATTACTCTCACGGGGGAACAGAAGAGAAAGCAAAACAGCACATCTGTGCAATTATCCGTCATATCAGCGGTCTCGGAGAACATTAAACATCCAGCCGATCCCAGAGGTTAAACCACCAGCCAGCTGCTGCGTTCAGAGACCACTAACAGAAGGAACTGCTGCTGCTTCACTTGTGGTTCAGTTTAAAGACGGTTTGTAGCTCGTAGTTAAACTAGTAATATGCTTTTGCAGTGCAGGAATGCAACAGTCTGCATAGTCTGTCTCCTTCAGTGGGACAAATAGGGCAACCTCCCTGCCCTAGCAACCACATAGCAACTCCCTGGCAACCTTCCTATCCTAGCAGCTACATAGCAATGCCCTGGCAATCACCTAGAGCAGTATAGCAACCACATAGCAACTCCCTGTCAACCACCCAGAACACCTTAGCAACCACATAGCAACTCCTTGCCCTAGCAACTGCATAGCATCTCCCTGGCAGCCACCTAGATCAACCTAACAACCATACAGCAAATTCCTGGCAACCTCCCTGCCCCAGCAACCACATAGCAACTCCCTGGCAACCTTCCTGTCCTTGCAGCTACATAGCAATGCCCTGGCAATCACATAGAGCAGTATAGCAACCACATAGCAACTCCTTGTCAACCACCTAGGACACCTTAGCAACCACATAGCAACTCCCTGCCCTAACAGCTGTATAGCAACTCCCTAGCAACCTCCCTGCCCTAGCAACCACATACCAACTCCGTGGCAACCTCCCTGTCCTAGCAACTACATAGCAATTACCTGCCAATCACCTAGTGCAGTATAGCAACCACATAGCAACTCCCTGTCAACCACCTAAAATACCTTAGCAACCACATAGCAACTCCCTGCCCTAGCAACTGCATAGCATCTCCCTGGCAGCCACCTAGATCAACCTAACAACCATTTAGCAAATCCCTGGCAACCACCCAATACACCCTAGCAACCACATAGCAACTCCCTGCCCTAGCAACTGCATAGCACCTCCCTGGCAGCCACCTAGATCAACCTAACAACCATACAGCAAATTCCTGGCAACCTCCCTGCCCTAGCAACCACATAGCAACTCCCTGGCAACCTTCCTGTCCTTGCAGCTACATAGCAATGCCCTGGCAATCACATAGAGCAGTATAGCAACCACATAGCAACTCCTTGTCAACCACCTAGAACACCTTAGCAACCACATAGCAACTCCCTGCCCTAACAGCTGTATAGCAACTCCCTAGCAACCTCCCTGCCCTAGCAACCACATACCAACTCCGTGGCAACCTCCCTGTCCTAGCAACTACATAGCAATTACCTGCCAATCACCTAGTGCAGTATAGCAACCACATGGCAACTCCCTGGCAGCCACCTAGATCAACCTAACAACCATTTAGCAAATCCCTGGCAACCACCCAATACACCCTAGCAACCACATAGCAACTCCCTGCCCTAGCAACTGCATAGCATCTCCCTGGCAACCTCCCAGCCCATGCAACCACATAGCAACTCCCTGGCAACCTCCCTGTCCTAGCACCTACATAGCAATACTCTGACAATCACCTACAGCAGTATAGCAACCACATAGCAACTCCCAGGCAACCACCCAGAACACCCTAGTAACTCCCCAGCAGCCTCCTAGAAAGACCCTAGCAACCACGAACAGTAGCAACTCCTTTGGCAACCACCCAGAACACACTAGCAACCACATAGCAACTCCCTGCCCTAGCAACTTCATAGCATCTCCCTGGCAGCCAGCTAGATCAACCTAACAACCATTTAGCAAATCCCTGGCAACCTCCCTGTCCAAGCAACCGCATAGCAACACCCTGGCAACCTTCCTGTCCTAGCACCTACATAGCAATACTCTGACAATCACCTACAGCAGTATAGCAACTCCCTGGCAACCACATAGCAACTCCCTGCCCTAGCAACTTCATAGCATCTCCCTGGCAGCCAGCTAGATCAACCTAACAACCATTTAGCAAATCCCTGGCAACCTCCCTGTCCAAGCAACCGCATAGCAACACCCTGGCAACCTCCCTGTCCTAGCATCTACATAGCAATGTCCTGGCAATCACCTAGAGCAGTATAGCAACCACATAGCAACTCCCTGGCAACCACATAGCAACTCCCTGCCCTAGCAACTAAATAGCATCTCCCTGGCAACCACCTAGAGCACCCTAACAACCATATAGCAAATTCTTGGGAACCACCTGGCAACCTCCCTGCCCTAGCAACCCCCTGGCAGCCTCCCTGTCCTAGCACCTACATAGCAATCACCTAGAGCAGTATAGCAACCATATAGCAACTCCCAGGCAACCACCCAGAACACTCTAGTAACTCCCCGGCAGCCTCCTAGAAAGACCCTAACAACCACGTACAGTAGCAACTCCTTTGGCAACCACCTAGAACACCCTAGCAACCATATAGCAACACCATGGTAACCACCTAGAACACCCTAGTATCATAAGTTTTTGCACAGATAATAGGGTTTCCACACGCCTTAAAAGTACATGAAATCAAGGCCTGGAAAGTACTTGAATTAAATTTGAAATACATTTTGTGAAAATTATAACTTGCCCCTTAGTCCTAGTATATTTGTTTTGGAATATTATTTTACAATAAGTTTCCGTTTGTTTTCCATTGCGGTACTTCCCCATTTGAGCTGAAACTTGCTGTGTCCGATATGAACATTCTTATAGGTGTGTGCGATTTTGATCGTGGACGATCTGCTTTTGAAGAAATATTGTTGTATCGTGCTATAGTGCTGTCAGTCCTGGCGCCTCTGTCTCAACATACTGTGTAGTACAAAGCGACATACATTCACATCACATGTTAAAACAGCGGTAGAGTTATACTCAAGCAACACTACAGTTATTCACAATCAAAAAAAATTATATTTTGCGTGAGTGTTAAAGCCTTGCCGGTTAAACATTTTATCTGCATGCTGGTCTGACACGTGCTTTTCTGAGCAGTACACCCGAAGCGCGCGCACTCAAAAAGCCTGTAAACGCTGCATTTGCTGGACAAAGTCATCATTCGCATCTTATTCTGCTAATACTGTCAATACACGCAAGGTTTACACCATCGGTTAAGTGTAAAGTTAAAGTAAACAGCTGAGAGAAAATCGAATGCGTGTTATATTAGATGCGCGCGAGAGCCTTAAAGGGACAACAAATGCTGCGACTTGTCCTTAAAGGGATAGTTCAACCAAAAATTCTGTCTTTATTTACTCACTCTAAAGTTGTTCCAAACCTGTATTCATTTCTGTCTTGTGCTGAACACAAAAGAACATATTTTGAAGAACGTGGGTAACCAAACATTTGCTAGTACCCATTGACATCGTATTTTCTTTCCTACTATGGAACTCGCTGGGGACCAGCAACTTATTTTTTAAAACTTAAATTTATTTGGATTTTAAACAACTAGAAGAATACATTTGGAAGAATGTCAGTAACCAAACAGATCTTGCCCCCTATCGACTACCATAGTAGGAAAAATAATTACTATGGTAGTCAGTGGGGGGCGAGATCTGTTTGGTTACTGACAGTCTTCCAAATATCTTTCTTTGTGTTCAGCAGAACAATGTAATTCATACAGGTTTGGAACAATTTGAGGGTGAATAAATTATGACAGAATTTTCATTTTTGGGTAAACTATCCCTTTAAAAAGTCAGAATTGCATGATTATAAAGCCACAGTTGTGTCTTATAAAGTCAGAATTGTGATATATAAATTGCAATTCTGATTTTTTTTCTCAGAAGTGCTCATTTATATCTCTCAATTCTGACTTTCTTTTCTCAGAATTGCAAGCTTATATCTATAATATATTGTATATATTCTGGCTTTAAGCCACAATTACAATCCATATATTTTTTCACTCAATTGCCAAATGTATTTTTATAATATTCTCTCTATATTATAATGTTTTCACTCAAGTAATGATTCATAAAAAATGAAAACCAAAACTAGTATGGAATAATTGTTAACATTAGGGATAAGAAAGCTGCAAAAGGTTTTAATATATTTCCAAAATTAATTTCCAAATGATTCTGTACCTCTTCCGGGTTAAAATGGATGCAAATAGGAGGATTAAAATGTTAAGTACTGTAAGAGGTCTTTCATGACGCTCCATATGTGATGTGAACTTGATAGGTGCTTGATATGAAATAAAAGGTGCTTTAAAAAGTCTTTGAAAGTCCTTGAATCTGGTGTTCATGCAAAACTCACATTTTATTCCAGATCTGATTATACATTGATACATCTTACTCAGAGATGCCTCACATTCCCAGGCCTTACTTGACATACTGAATTCAGGCCATGCATGTTTACACTCACGTCTCATTCTTCATGTGTACAGCAGCATTACACACAGCACTTAGAGCGTGACGTACAGGGTCACACGCAACACGTTATCTGTGTTACGCCGTCTCATTACAGAGCAATTCACCGTCAGATCAGCTGATTTATAAGCATGGCTCTGTGTGTAAATGCTGCTTGTTTGCCACTGTTAACTGTGAAAAGAGTGTCATTACATCAGATCTCTCTTTTTAAAATTCTTCCAGATCGGGTGGAGAGGGTGTAACAGATAAAGCAGCTTAAAGGGTCATTCTGTAAAAACAAGACGTGAAAACAGATGGAAACTGTTTGCATGGTTCATCAATGTTAAATATCTAGCGCCGCTGACCAGAGGATCTCACAACTTTCAGCCCTTGGCCAAAAATAAAACCACGAACCTAGTGCACACAAGCCACTTTATTCACTATATTTAAATGCGAATAATATTGTGAATAATGAATGCAGAATGTTTCTTTTGCCTGATAATGTGGAGGAAAAAGACAACACTTGCTCTGTCCTCCTGTTTTGGATTCACTCCTCCATGGGCTGAAAATGTCACATAACCTTTGACCTCTTGACAATGGGCCTTTCATTTCTTTCTTGCAGCTTGCTTGTGCCGAGAGAAATGTTTCTTTTTCCGCTTTCTTATAAACATTCACTGTAATAAACGGAGAAACTCCTCTGTCCAAAATTAAAGCAAATCTAGGTTCCAGTGTAACACGTATCCCCACATACTGAGGTTATGTAACGCTATGACCACAGCTTTTTAAATGCTTGTTATGTGAACACAATGACTCTACAAGTGCAAAAAAAAAAATATATATATATATACGACTCTATATTCTATACTCTATATTCTCGACTCTATGTTTAACAGGACTTGGCTTTTCAAATATAAATCTTACAACTGTAATAAGTCAAGGGGCTTCTGATTCAAAGGCAGCAGTTTATACACATTTGAGTTTATGAATCATTTCATATTTCAGTTTGACACGTAGTCACAAAACTTCCCAGTTTGATCTTTTTCCAGCTCATTACAGCTCATCTTTGCCTGGCTCGGTCTATATCTTCAACCAATAAGTCATTATGTGGTATATCCTGTCAGCTTTAGTAACTTCTTAGTCAGTATTGAAAGTCTAGTCAAGAGTACAAAAAACTTATTTAAATAGATCATTTTATTACAGAACTGACTAGAATACTTTATTCTGATAATATATATATATATATATATATATTTTAAAATATTTGTAAAATATGTTGGTTTGTTCCAGACAGACTGTCTGTGTATCAGTAGATTTTTCAGAGCCACTTTCTGCAGGTTGCATAGTTACACCAGTAGGTGGCGACAAGTGACTGCATTATAAGTAAGTATCGAATCATTCAGTGAAACGATTCGTGCAACAGCACTGATTCATTTATCTTTATGAGCGAGGCTGTGTCCGAAATTGCCCCTATACCCTTAAATAGGGCACTATTTGAGGAGACAGCAATTTGTAGTGGTGTCCGAAACCATAGTGGACGTTATCGAGTGCACTCATTCAATCCCATAATGCACTGCAATAACAAGTGTGTTCCATGACAGAGGCCAAGATTAATCTTTTCATTACTACCACAGCTGCCGGTATGCTACGTTTCAAATGATTATTAAACAGCACGTACAAACTATGCAAAAGCAGCAGCTCTTCCGGTGCAGTGTCCGAATTTACTCACTCGTTTTCATTCACTGCCTCAAGTGAACTATATTAATGGACTAATGTAAGGAATAGTGAATGAGGGTATAGGGGGCGATTTCAGACACAGTATGAGTCATTGAATCATTCACGAAACTGAGTCATTAAAAAACACGGATTCATTCAGTAACAAAAAAAGTGACTGCCTTTATGAATGAGTCATTGAATTATTCACTCAACCAATTTATGTAAAAAACACTGGCTGCATCTGAAAGCTTAGGCAGCTGACTTGTTGCCTCACTGCCCTAACAGGCAATGACTTTGTAGGCAGCGTTTGCGCACAAAGACACCTCACAAAACTGATTTCAGACAGACTTCTGAGGCAGTGCGACGGTTTAATGACCTAGTACAGCAAAATAGTGCAAGTTTTGGTGATGACTACATGAATATTTAATATTTAACAGAATGGAAAGCACAGAATTGTGGGATATCAAAGGCAGTGAAGGATACATTTATGCTGCCTTTAAAAATTGATCAGTTGAAGGTATTACAGGAGACAGAAAGTGAAACTAACTTTGGATTCGGACGTGCCTTGATGCCTTCTTACCCTGGAATGGGTCCTCTGAAGGTGGCATTTTTAAGTTTTCGGATGCAGCCACTGAATCATTCATGAGCAAAACACCACTGCTGTTGTGTGATATTCAGTTTAATCATTCTCAGAAACTGCCCAAGATGTCCCTGCCAAGTTCTAACATCATATATGTTATTTAACACGTATATTTATATTTAATAATTTTAATAAACAGTTTAAGTATTTTTTTATTACTATAATTAAATATGTATTACTATTTTTAGTTTTATCATATATAATGATTTGTTGTATTGTATCCTTGAGTTAATCATTTATTTTTTCTAAAAACATAAAATCCCAATTATTGAACCAAAACTGGGTTAAAAATGTTTTAAAATCAAACATTTATCGAATAAAAATAAAATAAAAAAACAAAAAAAAAAAAACTAACGCAGCAAGATATTAATAATATTATATTGTGGGTCGTTTGTGAGCGTCGTTAGGATAGTCGCTCGCGCTCTCTCTTTCTCTCTCTCTCTCACTCACACACACAAACACACACACACACACACACAAACATTGCTGAGAGGCAGAAACGCGTCAGGTCACGGCATCAGCTCTCAGAAACTCTTTAAACTTTAAACGTTTAACCCGCACGCGGAGGACCGGAACCCTTCTCGCCGCCCGGGTGAGTGTCTGTACGGGATTCATTCGCTGTGTGTTCAGGTTTTGAGGATTGTTTTTCTCCGGTTTCTATGGACTCAGGTCTCGAGAGGTTTTAGGACTTTGAGCTGCACTTGTTCCTCTGCGGCTGGATCATTTACAGCAGGTTTCTTCCTCCTCTACACCAAAATAAACCTAAGTTTTACCGTCCAGAGCGGTTTGTTCGCGTTTAGTGGCGGGTTAGTGTTTCTTTGAGTTTTGTTCAAAAACAACCGAACAAAAGGAAAGTATTTGCTCTTTTTGAAAATATCTAATGCTCATTGGCTGACAGCGAATATGTCGTCTTTTGTAGTTCTTTTAACCTTTTTGCGTAAATTAATTCAATCTGGGTTAACCTGCACGCTAGGTACGTTTTGATTTAGTTGTGTTTTTTTTATTATTATTATGTTAGTCTGGCATTATAGGGTCATGTGGAGGTCTGCAGTCAAACTCGCATAAATTATCCTAGACTTTTCATCTAAACAACAAAAGAGTCTTGTAGCTCAAACGAGACCTCAACAGATTTTTTTTCTTTGTGCGTTTTTAGTTGAGAACTAGTCAGGTTGTGCAAACGCAATGCAATTATATTTGGTGAACATGGGGCATGAGCATTTTGAACATCAAAATGTAGGTTAAAGTTTATATAAATGTATGAGGTAAAGTTTTAATGACCCTTTGTTGTTTTGTAGGTCAATTTAAATAGTCATGTGACATGCATCAACAAAAAAGTAATATAAGTAGTAAAATATTACATGCAGTCTCTCAATTAATGCATGTAGTTTAAACAATGAAACTACAGCATGTCAGTGCTTGACATTTAGACTATAAAGAGTATTTTTAAACAAAGTTCATCCATCTTTGTCAGTTTGTTTCTGTCATTTGTGTTTGTTTAAACTGCATAAAAATGTTTGGACTGGAGAAAGAGTGACTCTTTCGTGTCTCCGAGCAGGTGCCTGAAGGCTGTCTAAAATAGAAGCAGGTAAAAGTGTCTGTTAAGTGGAAGAATATAGCCTGCTGTGAACTGTTGGCTGTCAGCGGAGGGTTATCATTAAATGCCGTTGTGTCCATGACCTCTTGACCCTAAATGCCTAAAAACTGACCCCTGAAATGATAGAATGTATTCTTTGCTTCAGGGACTACTTGGTCTATTGCTGCAAAATGTGTTGAGACTGAAATGATTTAGCAAATTTGTTACATGATAATGTTATTAAAAAAATAAAAAGCATTCTTATTGCTAGAGCTAATTCTTAAAGGGGACATATCATGAAAATCTGACTTTTTCCGTGTTTAAGTGCTATAATCGGGTGCCTGGTGCATGTACCAACCCAGAAAACATGAAAAAGGACAATTCTGTAACTTTGATTTTGGTAAGCCTTTCTCTGCAAGCATGTGAAAAAAAAAAAAAACGAGCCACTCAGATTTCGCTTCCCTTGTGATATAGGAAGTGGATCTTAATGTAATATTACCACCCCTTAATCTGCACATTTCCACCCCCGGCTCCGCCATTTTGTTTTCACAAGCGAAAATGGTGTACCGGTTCTAACGCCATGGCAAAAGTTTGAGCGATGCATGTTAACTGTTCTGTCGTTGGCTGCACAGACGAGCACTGAACACTATTTAGAGTCTCGTTAGTTTGGTTAGCCTGCAAGTTGACCCCAAAAGATATGTTGGAAAAAATATTAGACCATTCACAGCATTTGATAGCAATCATAAACTTTAGCCTGGTGTGTATGGCTCTGTTTGTCAAGGTATGATATGTATAATGTGTGTCCATACGGGTTTTGCACAAAAGGTTAACATGACGGCACATGCTAGTCGATGAGTTGAATCAACTCCACAGCAACTACATAAATTTATCCACTAACCATTCAGAAACGTCCAGTTTCATTCTAAAAGTTGTAACTTCTTCCTGAGTCTCTCCATCAGTGTCGACTCCGGTTTGAACAATGTAAGGCTGAACACCGTTACTGACAATCCTCATTTTAGCTGCGTGAGATTGTCCAGCTTTGTTGTTGTTGAGCAACCGAAGCGTGAGCTGTTAAAGCTCCGCCCCCTTCTGGAAAGGGGGCTGGGAGCAGCAGCTCATTTGCATTTAAAGGGACACACACAAAAACAGCGTGACAAGCTATAATAAATGATCTGTGGGGTCTTGTAAAAAGGGGCATTATAGGTCCCCTTTAAGTTTAGCATCAGGGAAAGTCTTGTTGACTTGTTTTCACACCAATATAGAGTTACTACTACTTGTACTTGTGTTTTTGCATTTATTAATGCATAAAACATCACAACTGTTTGATTGTTTATATCATCACAGAATACCCAGCTCTAACCTGCTAAATGCAACTATAAAGCATGAAGATATATACATCAACATCAGGATTTCTGTAAAGCTGCTTTGAGACAATGCCATGAGGTCATGTGACAACAATGTAGCATATTATTATTTGAAATGCCTGTGTGCTGTTTCACATACTACATTTTAAAAATAGTAGGCAGTATACACAGTGCAGTAAGCTAGTAGTTTATTCTGAATATAGCCTTGATCTTTATATGTGCTGTAATAATTAGAGCAGATGCCATTACTCTAACCCCCCCCCCATGGGTTCATTGATGTTAAATTAGTCCCTCAGGATATTTTTAATGAGGAAATAATCCTATGAGCGGGTCGTATACCGTATGTTCAAACATGGTTTATGTCGATAACAGCCAGACAATGACCCACCTTCATTGAACATGATAGAATCATGTAACCCAGATGAGTTGGCACCGGGTCAGACGGGTACCCAATATCCCTGTGAACCGAACACCAGTGGCCAGTCGATAAAAAGGACCGGCCTTTCAGAACAAAACCTTTGACATTCAGACCTATTTTCTGACTGACTTGCATTCAAGTGTTGTTTTAAAGGGATAGTTCACCTGAAACGTTTTGTTTTAATGATGAATTTTTATTTTTGGGTGAACGGACCCTTTAATTATTTAAATTTGAACACCCTGATTTAAAAATCAATGCAGCGATTGAACACCTTTAGACTTGAATTGAAGCGATAGCAGGGGTCTCTCATTAGTTCTGACCTTTTTCTACAAGCTAGTGAAAAGCGACCTGATCTAAACCCTACATCGATGCCCTAACCGGTCTCCGACCCTGTTTTAATGCTTTGTCCACATTGTGGATGCTGAAAAAGACTCGTCCACGGCATATAATGTTCCTTCGCTCTAAGAAACCGCACAAAAGTGCCGCTCTTGAGTTTGTGAGCCGAACACAGTCATGCTTTGTGTCTCTCTGCCAACATCCCTCCATCTCCCAGAGGAGTGTGGAGAGAAGGATCTGGACAGATAGGAGGACGCCCTTATTCTGTTACCTTTCTGGATACTAATTACCCCTCTAATCTGACCACAGACTAGTTTATGTTGCCCCCAACACCTGCACAGGTCTCAGATCAGTCGCAGGGTTTCTTCAGATAGCTGCTGTTAATAGTTCCTTTCTTGAAAACACACCGTGATAAGCAATGCTTGGTAATCGATAACAGGACTGAATGATAACGATGCCCCAAGGCCGGTGAGAGCGTTACGGTCCAGTTGAGAGGCTGGTGCTGTGTTGTCTCTGCATCTTACCTTATTTGTCAGCTCATGCGATTTTATGCCTTGCAAACTAGTTTTGTGTATTGTATTGAGTGTTGTTGTTGGGAGCAGTGCTATTTTAGTATTATTTATAGTATTATTAGTATTTTTAATAGTGTTGTCAAAAGTACCAACGTCGGTATTGAAATTTGAAAGCATTTGAAAGTAGGCACCGGCTTTCAAACGCTCCCGCTTTCAAATTCAAACGTTCCCGTGCGTTGATCATTGTAGCCAATCACAGACATATCTGTTGAGCGCGTGAACACAGTGGCCAATCAGAGGTGTTTATAAATCCGCTCAACAGCGCTCAGAGTGTCACAGTTTTAACATTTCAGCACCGACTTGGTATCGAAGTCATTACTTTTGACAACACTAATTTTTAACTACATTACTTTATATTTTCAGGTTTCAAATTTAATTTTAGATTGTTTAAATTTTTTTTAAAAACTTTTTTAATTTCAGCTTTAGTGATGTTTTAGTAATTTTAGTACTTCAACTTAGATATTTATTTATATATTTTATATATATATATAACTTGCAGCTATTATTACAAAAAAATATTACTGTTGTGTTTACAGAAAAAGCTGATATAGCTGTGGTTGCCAGAATAATTTAGTAAAAATACAGTAAAATGTAAACATGTTTACAGAACAACCTGTACATTTTACAGTTTAAAACAGCAATTTACAAAGAAAAGCTTTAAACCTTTAAATCCAACAGCAAATATGAAACCAAAAACTAAGAAGAAACATAATTAATAAAATTAAAAATCAGCACATACAGGAAATTCAGTAAGTGCTTTTCACTGTAAATTATAAGATGACTTGTTCTTTTTACGTAAAAAAACACTATTTAACAGTATTTTACTGTAAAATTACACAAAATGTAAGGTTAGATCTATTAGTTTTCTCCATATATAGTACTCAAACTTACTGTTAACCAATTAACCAAGCTGTCACATTACAATTATTTTTACAATTTAATGAAGTATACTGTACTGTATATATAGCCTACTACTCTAAAAGTCTCTAATGTTCACCAAGGCTGCATTTATTAGATTAAAAATAAATGCAGCCTTGGTGCATTTATTTTATCATTTATCAACAAGCATAAAGCATAAAAACAATAATATTGTGAAATATCATTACAATGTAAAATAACTGTTTTCTATGTGAATATAGTTTAAAATGTAATTTATTCCTGTAATCAAAGCTGAATTTTCAGCATCATTACTCCACTTTTCAGTGTCACGTGATCCTTCAGAAATCATTTTAATATGTTGAACATTTCTTATTATTATCAGTGTTGAAAACAGTTGTGCTGCTTCATATTCTTGTGGAAACCGTGATACATTTTTTTTTCAGGATTTTAGGATGAATAGAAAGTTTAAAAGAACAGCATTTATTTAAAATAGAAATCTTTTGTAACATTATTTGCTGTCATGAGCTAATCAGCCATTTGATGAAATATTATGAAGACAAATCCCCCCCCCCCCCCCCCCCCCCCCCCCCCCCCCCCCCCTTCATAACAGCATCCATTTATGAATCATTCATAATGAATCCAGAAACAGAAGTAAATGGGGGTAAATTTGGATTTCAAGTTGACTTCATGGAGAGTCAGGTTGTGTCGGGTCATGTGGGATGGTCATTTTTTTTTTTATCTCAGATAACTAAAATAGGCTCATTCCAGAGATAATCGATTTATCGGCTGATGGGAAGGCCATTCTGGCTGTTTGGAAGCATCTCCATGCTGAAAGGACTCATTGTGTTGGGTTGACTTGATTTCTCTTGCGTGCCACGAGTTATCGGACACGAGTGTTGCTTTAGACCAGATAACACTAATGCCAGCAAATTCTTCCCTGGGAAACGATAATGATTATTTGCATTTACAGCAGTATTTGTCCATGTAGCATCAGCACCTCTTTCTCAATTTAATTTAATAAAAATGTTTTTTGTGTTGTTTAGGGAGTGAAACGAGAATCTTCTGAGATTAAATATTTCTGAAGGGAGTGTTTGAAAAGAAAACTGTTTTGTGGAGGAGAGGGAGCAGCCATGCAGTGCCTTAAAAGTGGGCTTGTTTAAATCATATTGTGTTCAAGAGGCTGTATTCTACATTTCTGTTGCATTTTTTCCCCCCCTGAAGCTAGTCTAGGTCTCTTGCACCAAAACAGTCATAATTTAGTTGAACATGATCATTTTCCGCCCTCTCTCTGACCTTCTCAACTTGCAAGCTCTGTTCCAGCTCTATTCCATCCAAACTACAGCTCTCAAATCTCATTTACACGTACTTTCTGTGAATTACTTTTCAAATATGTCAGATTGTGATCATCCACAGAGTGATTGTGAATTTGCATGAATGCATTTAAAACTGATGAAGGGAAAAATATTCAGAAAATAATGCAATTATAGTTTGTTCCTCAAATAAAACTCTTAAATGCCTTCAGAAGATTATTAGAATACGTTTTACAATAATAAACTACTTCAAAATTTCACGTTTAATTCAATGTGTTACTTGTTTCTTTGTAATTATTTGTGAACTGTTTCAAAGTATATTCCTACAACAAAATATTATTCAGTGTAGTGCACACTAAATTTGTTTTATTAATATAATTCTCCTATTAGGAGTTTTACAGCAGCAGAAGGAGCTTTGAAAAGTTAATATTAGAGTATGTGTGCAAAGTAGATTAAACTCTTATTTGAAAAGACCTGTTTTCTGTCATATGATATAAAATTTGATTGAAATGTTGGCAGGATCTTTATCTTTGCTTTGCTTCGGTTTTATGAGAATCCTGTGACTCTCTCAGATGGAGTGGAGATGAACAGTTAGACCATGTGTGATGTTGTTACCGTAAGCACACACTCAAATACTCATGGGAACACAATACAAAACGACATCTACCCTCATGGTCATTCAGGCTGTTCAGGGTTTATCGTGTTCTGTAGTGTTACACTGTAACATTATCCAGTGTTTTCGAATGTGCAACAGTGTGCAACATCCTTGAAGTGCTTCTATTGTTCTAGTTTTAAATGTTCCTAATTTTGTTTAGGAGTCTCCTACAATAGATTTACATGCACAAAACACTTTCTCATAATATACATTTCAACATCAGCTCTTTTCTTTCAGTGTTTGAAATGGTTCGATCTAAGATTCAATCTCTCTAAACCCCGCCTTTCCACAAGCCTACTCTGCTCTGATTGGTCAGATGACCCAGTCTGTTGTGATTCTTTAAAACTTTGCACGCCTCATCATAATAGGGTCTCTTTAACAGAGACTTTAATATGAATGTATTAATACATGTTTGCATTTGCATTGAAAACTTTTGTTTGCTGCAGACATACTCTCACGTTCATAACTCAAAGCTTCCCAGTCCATTCAGAGCAGAATATCACTCTTTAGTAACACAGTTATGTAGTTTTGCAGCTTTATACTTCTTAATAAGACATCTATTGTTTGGAGGCTTGTTTTATTGCAGAGCTGATGTCATTTCAATGATACATAATCCCTTTACAATCAAACAGGAAACTGAGTCTGTGTTCGTTCTTCTAGAACGGTAGTTTCGGAGAGAGAAGTTATTAATTCAAACCAAGCCAGCAGGTACAAAGAAAGACAAGCTAATTAAATTTGGAAAATGATTGGCATGTAGATGAGTCAATTTGTCATTCTTTCATAACGCCTAAATCATCTGATGTAAAGTAACATGAAAATCTGTTTAAAAAAAGGCTTTGAATTTGATCAAATCTAGGGATGCATGATATATAAATTTGATGGATAACCAATTTTATAAATATGTATTAACTTTTTTTTATAATGTATGATATTAAAAATAATTTTGTAATATGGGAAAAACAGTTCACAATGATATTTACATTAAAATTTGGGCCATTTCATGTCAAATCAACCAGTGTTTTTCGACCAATTTACTCATGGAGCCACATTAAGATCTCCATATCTCTGGGAATGAACCATCGAGGGCCTTTAAAATGAAGATACCAAAAGGACAGTTCGTTATGAATCAGAATCTAAAAGGATATTAAGATATCTTTAATACTTCTTCAGTTACAGGCATGCAAACTTGAGGCACAAAATACAAGAAGTGCTTTTTTACCATTTTTGAACTGTCACTGTTTGCATATAATGAAACAAAGATTGCTAAAGTTAACAGATTTGACTAATAGATCTACCAATATTTGTGTAAAAATAAAATAATGATGCTGCCATCTTTCTTAAGTCATTTTTACACCCCTGTAAATTGGCTCCAAATCTCAGGTGAAAATTGTCACTTTGACCCCCTCTACAAAATGGTGGATCACTCAGTAAACATATATCTGTGACACTTAATATTTTGGCTTTCATCACTATTTATGTTTGTCTTTCAACAAAAAAAAATATTAACACAATCAAAAATTTGAGCCGGGGACCTCTGGTTGTTTTGACACGGAATGACCCATTTTTATGTGCTTCAATTAAAATGTAATTTTAATGTTTGATAGAAGCAGCTAACTTTAGAGCATTTCTATATTGATTATAGATACTTTTCTATAACTTGACATACTGTTGAAATTATATTATATTACTGTCGAATTGAAATAAGTGCACATCTGCTTCAGATATGAATAATTTAAAAATGTGATAATGGTATTGTGCATCTCTAATCAAAACATTTCTGAAATCACCACTGTGCTCTGCTTATGTACACATTTATCATCTTTTTTCCACCGTGCGCGTGCATCACGTGGTCTTCAGACTTGTGTTTGACGAAACAAATAGCTAAATTCACACAGAGCGGTTGTGAGATCAGTTTAAGTTTTGCGTTCTGATCAGTTGTCGTCTCTTGTGCAGTGGTTAAATTTAGGATAGAAATGCGATAAGTGTGGATCAGCTTGAAATCAGAACTCTTCCCAGCCCTGGTGAGGAGCCGACCGGTCCGTCTCAGTGCATTATGGGCACTCTATGACCCTGTAAACAATAGAAGATGCACAATGACCCAGCCCCCTCTGTGCATTGATTATATTCTGTTGTCAGCAATCTCAAGTGTGCCTGCGACACACACACACACACACACACCCGCATGCATGCAGTGGCAGCAGCTGATCTGCTGTTATTGTTTTGCACCTGTCACAGAGGCAGCGCTTCAAACGGTGTGTGTGAGCGTGTTATAATCTGACATTAATATTTAATTGTTGCTTTGACAGAGGGTGAATGTTGAGGTTAAACCGTCTTGATTTGGGAGATTTTTTTTGCATGGTTTTGACATTCGGCACATGCTTTTCTCAGAGAGAGGGAGAGGGAGAGGGAAAGGGGGAGGTTTGAACGTCTTCTCATCTCCGCTCGCTCGTGTTCAGACCTCCACATCCAGACAGAACCATCAAGCTTTATGACACCCAGAAAATTGCAGATTTACTTTAAATTATACACACGTCTCAAAGGAAACAGACACGTATGAGACCAGCAGACACTCGCTTGTTTTTTTTTTGCATCTTTATGGATTTTGTGGTTGTCTTCCCCGAGCTTCAGAGCGTCTGATTGGCACTTGGTGAGTTTAAGTAACGTTTCTTGTATTTTTTGGATGTTATTGATATTGCTAATTTGAATGACATATATCAGTTGAGGAATACACATTTTAGAAGTTTTTTTTTTTGTTTTGTTTTTTTGTGGTCTTCTCTGAGCTTCAGAGCATCTTTACCGACACTTGGTGGGTTTAAGTAAGCTTCCTTTTTTGTTATTAGATGGTTCTGTTGACTCTGTAGGCTTCGTTTTAAAGTGTGCTTCTTCTCTTTTGCATGCTGCTGTAGCATACCTATTACAACTGCTTATATTGAAGGTTATTATATTTGGGTCATTGACGAATAAGGTTTTTAAAAGTGTAAACACTGCTTTTTTTTCATTTTTTACAAGATGGACAAAATTTGTCACCAAAAAAGTAATTCGGTTTAACCAAAATTGGGTTTTACCAAATGTTATTTTTGGTTATACCAAATGACGATATTTTCAAACAATGCTAACAGGCTAATATCTAGCTAGGACAATCAAACATTTTATATGTAGTACAGGTTTTTAAAATATTACATTTTCCATGTTTTATAGCGGTTGTACCGAATGACCTGATGTTTTGGGACATGCGTATGACCAAGTGAAAACATGAATTTTTCAAATAGTTAAAAGAGAGTTAGTTACTTTGCTTCATGACCATGTGGTCCTTTGCAGGTGTCTGAATGATGTCACATCCTGTCACATGATATTGACTGCATGACTTGATCCAAAATGGTCCCTTTATATTGGTTTATTTTAATTTTTCCGGACATTCTATCTCATAACAAAGCAACGACCTCTACACATAATTTTAATACCATTTTGCACTATGTTGATATATGATGCTATAAAATCATGCCAGAATAAAAAATATATACATTTATTACATTTTAAGATATTTTAATCACAAATGAAATGGCTGTATTAGCCTTTGGACAGTTAAACCGAATGACCTTTTGAAAATCTTAATAAAATAGCTTTATATGTAGCAAAATATAATTAAAATCTTTTGGATTCAATAAAAGAGATCTAGTTGTACTACCTTACATACTTTGGATGTCATATCTTTGTTTTTATTATTGTTAAGGCCTTTGGACAAAAAAAAAAAAGACTGTCACGTCATTAACCCATTTACATGCATATCCCATCATGACTCCTTAAATTCCAAACGAACCAACCTGAACACCACCTGCAACAGCCTAACATTATGCTAGCAAGTTTTGCAGAAAATGAAAAGAATCTAGTCTTGTATTGTCTGTGAAATCCTCCTGACAGACTTTAGTAAGATGTAGTTCAGTTGTGGCTGTTGGCATGTGTTCGTACATCTCCTTCAGCAGTGATCAAATGCATATTTAAACCTCCACTTTAATCAGCGTTTTCTCTCTTCAGATGTGAGTTTGTGTCTGTTCGGCGTGTGTGAGAGCCGCCCGTAGCAGCGTTGTGAAATCAAAGCACACACAGTGTTTCAAAACACATCTGTCCGATTTCAAAGCGCACAGGGCTCATGGGTCCCTTCAGAGTGGACATTGCATGTGTGTGTTTTGGTGTCAAAATAAAAGTCCCTCTCCCAGTGCCGATAATTAAAAAATATCGGACGATATAGCTAGCAAACCTTAGTTGATATAGAAAACCCGCATGAGGAATCATTCATGTCTGGAGCACAAACGCTGCAGGGCGATGCACACATTAGAGGTTTGGTCACATAATAGTGATGCTTGACTTGGAAATCTTAGATCTGTGCATTCGGTCTTAAAGTGACAGCAGCCTAATAAAACTTGCTGACATCTGTGTCATTAATGTTAGTCAAACAACAAAAGACAAAGAGATAATCCTCAATGCTCTTGACTGAATCACTTTGAATCTTTAATAAGAATACTTTTATATTTAATTCACGCAGTGAAGACTATGCATTGTATTATATTTTTATATGATTATTCAATTTCTGTATTATTTCTTACTACATGTTAAATAATCCTGTTATACTAAACCACTGTACAGAGACGCAAACAAACTGTTTAAACTGGATGTTCTCTCACTCTTTCATTTATCCTGTTGTTGACAGTGGAGTATGTCAGAAAGTGAACACTCATCTGTCTACTGTATTCAGTGTAGACAGCATCAACGATTATAATGGCTTCTATTTGCATTTGACACAACGCAGCGCAGCACTCAGATCCAGTGTAGGCAAATGTCAGCTGTTAAGTGACTGTGGGTGAAACTACTAAAATGTTTCAAAAAATCAAGGGAAATTTGAGAAATCTTGTCATGACGCTTTTAAGTTTCTATTTCAGGGAGAAACCCTGGTTGCAATCTTTTTGTAATGACTCAAGATTTGGATGTAAATAAAGTGGCGCCTAGTAAATGAATACCTTTACAATGCATATGGGATCTATTGGGAGAATTTGATTATGGCTTGTGTTTTCCGTCTGCTTGCAGATTTATACCCTGGTTGAAGCACCTCAGGTTCTTGGAATCATTGTTGAGGAATTTCATACCCTCATTGGAAACTTCTGGAAATGTAACAATTGGGTCGTTACACCATGTTGTGGAAACCCACAGAACTGGAACGTTTGCGTATCATAAAT
Organism: Elopichthys bambusa; assembly: GCA_037101425.1. Lineage (NCBI taxonomy): Eukaryota > Metazoa > Chordata > Actinopteri > Cypriniformes > Xenocyprididae > Elopichthys > Elopichthys bambusa. The sequence continues at coordinate 2,289,390 of CM074450.1, forward strand.
GTTCCATTCCAAGCGTCTCCTCATTCCTGAAGCTGTTTATTGAAGGGAAAAAAGAAGCATTTGACCTTTAGTGGCCCGTTGCATTCTGGGTGATCCCTACAGGGATCGATGAGACAGTCGTAACCGCCCGTCACGTTTGGGTAATTAGCTGCCATTGTTCTGAGGTGAGAAGGAATTTGGGTCTGTATAGAAATCCAGCGTTGTTTCCAAACCATTGGTTCAAAGCGGAGATGTTTGACACATGCAAATGAGCAGTGATGTTGATATGCATAATTGTCAGAACATCTCAGTTAATCTCTGATGGGCCGTTATGTAATCTGATGGTTGAACCTGTATGTTAAACTGTGGTTCACACCGTCTGCATAGCTACCATCATTAGCGTCTTTGTGCGGTTGTGTTGTGGGTTTTATTACCCTAATGAGGAGAAGTCAGCCAGACGACTGCCATACGTTTGTCTCCCAGAGGACTTCGGTGATGTCTCAGACTCGAGCCTTGAGGCGGTCTGGAGTCCAGACCATGCCACATCTCGCATCTCAAATACGTCCCCTGAGCCAATTAAAAACCAGTTAAACATAATAAAAAGAAGAAAAAATGCTGCTAATTTATCGAAGTTTAATTGGTTTTAAAATTTGCGTTATTACAAATATTGTTGGCTACTTGACAAATTGCTTTGTTCCTCTCTTGTAATTCACTTTTATATAGAGAGATTAATACTGTAAGGATGCATTAAATTAATCAAAAGTGGCAGTTTTACTCTCTTTGTGATCAAATAAATGCAGTTTTGGTGACTTTTTTTCAAAAACCAATCCCAAAGTTTGGAATTTTTGTGTAATAATAATCTAGTTTTCGTCCTGTTCCTAGTGTAGTTGGTGTCCTTCATTGGTTTGATGTTGCATCTGTTCACATACTGAATCATTTATGAAGCTGACAGTGTGCTCCACTTTTAATCTGTTTTGTAAAATCACCCTGTTGCGCTCGGATCTGTTCAGATATTAAGTTCAATTCGAGCATGAGGGGAATTTGCAACACATGCAAATATGTAAGATATTGCTCTATTTTTTTTTTAGCACCAATGATTTAATTAGCACAGTTTTTCCCTTCTGTTTCATCTGGGCCTCTATTAATCTATTTTTCGCTAATGAAAACGCTCATCCCTCTGTGCTGGAATCTAATATTCCTGTCCTTAATAACATCCTGTCATTATGTTCTCTCTCCACGTCACTGGATTCCAGAATGCTTTCCATTTGTTCTCTGTGGTTCCGCTGTCGCCATGACGATGGAATCCCCCACCAAGCTGGCGGAAACCCCTCTCTCCTTTAGCTGAGGCTGACGGCGAGGCAGCCATAGTTGTGTGCATCAGATCGCTCCGAGTGCCTTTTGTTTGCAAGAACAGCTGTGTGTGTGTGTGGAGTTCAAAAATCTATTTTATTGAAAAGTTACTATGGTTATCATAGTATCCACCATAATATAATATAATATTAATTGTTACTATAAAAACTGTAATCACTTTAATTTGTCAGTGTTGGTCTACAAAGCTATTTGTTTAATTAGATTTCTCTGTGGCGTCGCTTGTTTTTTTGTTTGTTTTTTTTTGTACAAATGCTATTTTATTGGTTAAATTGCAGGTCAGTGTTGACACCTGGCGATATTTCAGTAATCTAGTCTTGGGTCCTGTGGTCATTAGCTGTCTGTTTTGAATCAGAATCATTGATGCCTGATTCATGAATTCTCTCAGGATTTGGATTGAATCACTCTTGGGAGTTGGAATGAATCACTCTGTTTTTGGGAGTCTGATTGAATTGTCCTGTCCTTGGGAGTCGAATTAAAATGCTCTTAGGGGCCGATTTGTGCCGCTTTTGAAAGCCAATTCATATAGCTTATGGGAGCCGATTCGAATTGCTGTCATGACTTGATTTGATTCGCTCTTGGGAGCCGATTCGAATAGCTCTTGGGAGCCGATTCATGATGCTCTTGGGAGCCGATTCATATAGCTCTTGGGAGCTGATTCGAATTGCTGTCATGACTTGATTTGATTCGCTCTTGGGAGTCGATTCGAATAGCTCTTTGGAGCCGATTCGAATAGCTCTTTGGAGCCGATTCGAATAGCTCTTTGGAGCCGATTCGAATAGCTCTTGGGAGCCGATTCGAATAGCTCTTGGGAGCCGATTCGAATAGCTCTTGGGAGCCGATTCGAATAGCTCTTGGGAGCCGATTCATGATGCTCTTGGGAGCCGATTCGAATAGCTCTTTGGAGCCGATTCGAATTGCTGTCATGACTTGATTTGATTTGCTCTTGGGAGCCGATTCGAATTGCTGTCATGACTTGATTTGATTTGCTCTTGGGAGCCGATTCGTATAGCTCTTGGGAGCTGATTCGAATTGCTGTCATGACTTGATTTGATTCGCTCTTGGGAGCCGATTCAAATAGCTTTTGGGAGCCGATTCGAATTGCTGTTGAGAGTCGATTTGATTCGCTCCAGAAAACCAGTTCAAATCGCTCTTAGGAGCCAATTCTCTGCAGTCTGAATCATTCTAATTGTTGATGCACTGAATTGTTTGAAAAGAATGAAATGCACACAGAGTACTAGAACAAGTATCACACAGTGCAATGTACTGAACTTGACCTTCCATTTCCAGTGTGACGAATAAACCAGAAGTCTTAACGTATTATTTCTTTCTAGACTCATTATTTGATCAGCCTGCCAAAAGACATTTTTACACAAAATTACATTTAAATATCTAAATAGCCTTATTTTTGTGACTAGACAATGTAGAATACTACTGTTTGAAATTTTCTAAGGAGTAGTAACCAGTGTAAAGTACATACTGTGCAGTACGTTAGTATTGTATTCTGAGCGCAGCCTTTGTGTGTGCAAGTTCAAATATCTCCCCCTCCTAATCTGAAAGTCCTTGTGTCCTCTCCACAGATCCGTGAAGAGCTCTCTGCTCCATCTTCAGCTGCCTGAGACGTGAACCTCAGAAAGACTCTTTAATGAATCAGTATTCGCCGCTCGATGCCATGGCGTTCAAGTGAGTAGTTGTGTGCTTCTGCAGCTATATGTTGAATGCTGCCTCTGTTGTCCTGCTTGTTCTCCTGTATGATCTCAGTCCCTATCATCAGGTTAGCAGGGCTGTGGTTACGTCTTCAGGCAAACGCATGGAAAACACTGGCATATAAAGGGTCTTTTCTCTGAGGGCCCCTTGGAGACATTTGGCATTTGCATGGAAGCTGATTTGCATTCCATCTTGGTCGAGTTTTCTGATGCTGGACGCTTGTTGGCTGCTTTCTTGTTTTTCTGTTTGGCCCAAATTCCTGTTTTCTTTCTTTATTTCTCTTTCTTTCCTGCTTGCCTTTGCCAGTTAGAAGACAATAAGGAATGAAAATGATGACCGTCTTCACTTGGTGTGGGTCAGCTGAGGGTGTTTTGAAAGAGTTCGACACACAAATAAAGTTGTTTTTGACAGTTCTCTTTACTGTAAATGTACTGTATTCAAGTATTGCAGCATTCTGAAACGTGTCAGAAGCAGAAAACGATTTATAAAGAAATTCAAGTATATGTTTAGTTAAAGTGGGATTAAGTTAAAAAAAAAAATCCTAGGTTAAAAACAACCCAAGTTGGGTTAAATATGGACAAACTCAGTGTTTTGGTTGTTTTGGGTTAAATGTTTGATCAACCTTCTGTGCAGTTTTATTTAAATCAACTATTGTTTAAAATTAATATATGGCTGGCTTAAAATGAACCCAAAATAGGTTGAAAATTAAAAATCAGACACGTAATTACTAGAGGTAACAGTAATAATCAAAAGGTGAACATTTATTAATAAGCAATATAATAAATGTTTATTATTTTTAATTATTATTTAACCCTCTGGTGCACTTCATGTGTTGGTCAAAAATGACTGATGTTTTTTATTTCAATGAAATGAATGTACTATATTTTACTTCAGTAATGTTTTTTTATTTAATATTTTGCATTTTTAGTGGATTTCATGGTACTAAATTATATTTATGCTGTAGTTATAATCCATTTATTCACTTTTTGCGCACGGACCTGAAAATGAAATTTCCTGTCAATCATTTCGAATGCTTTAGAGCACACACTTAATTTTGATCTCTTTTCAAAGATGAGACTTGGCAAATTATTGCTGAAGTGAAAAAAGTTTTGAGTTATTTTATGTTTATTGTTATGAAAAATGCACAAAAACACTATTTTAAGTTTTTATGTTAAATATATATTTTCAAAAACACGTTTTACTTTAAAACTGCAAGAAAATCAAAGCCATAAATCTAAACAAATTGTGTTCCAAATTTGAGCTTGATATCTCAAAAAATGAGCTTTCGGTAAGATTTTGTTTGGCCGCAGTACCAAAAGTTTCCACTAGATGAAATTCGTCCCCCATTCATTTCCAATACGCTCGTTTTTGACCGCGAGGAGCACAAGTGTGACTATTTTTTCAGGACCATTTAACCTTTTCGAATCACATCCATGATTTTTTTTTTTCTTGGTTCACATAGCAAATGCCAAAACATTAACCAAGTTTAGTACCATTCCGATGAAGTAAAAACAAAATGTAAAATTTTTCGGTCAAAAATTACGGAAGAGCACCAGAGGGTTAAACTTATTAATAAATATTAAAAATGCAGTACAGTCATTTTTAAACAATAGTTGAGTTAAATAAAACTACCCAGCATGTTAGGCAAACATTTAACCCAAGTGTTTAAGTCAAAACAACCCAATCGCTGGGTTTGTCCATTTTTAACCCAACTTGGGGGGAGATGACTAGATGACTTGTCTATATTTGGATAGAATTAATAGTTCTAGAATGATTTTGTTGGAAAGTGCAGCTGTTCATAGTACAACTGTCAAATTACAATACTAATATTTACATCTTAATTTGTTAACTTCCAAACGAACTAGTGTAAATGAACATTGCTGTGCTTCGCTCTGAAATTGTCACATTAAGCCATGTCATGATATAGATATATATATATAATATAAAATCTCATGCAGCCCTTGGATCTGCATTTATGTAGAGTACGTTTTTGGCCTAATATTTCTCTTAATGATCATCAGAATGCTTAGTTTGCTTTCTGATTTTTTTTTTTAAGCAAAGGCATTGGAAAACTTAGACTCATTTACATAAACAGAGAAAGTAATGAATATTTAATATCCATGAAAATAATGTTATGCATTATTTGGATTTGCAGCAAAGTGCTTCTTACTTGCTGGTTCTTGTGCCTCTTATAAACGTGATGTTGGACTCCAGATAAGCAGAAAAATCCAGATGGCAAATGAAGTTGTCAGTCAACGCGGACATCTCTGTTGGTAATGGACGGATGTCAGCTGTCTCTCCAACACAAACTACCGCTTCCATCCTGTGGAAAGTGTTGCAACGACTCTTGGAAATTTGGACAGACAGCTGAAACGGTCACATCATTTAATGCAGTTTCCCTGATTTTCTAGTGAATAAGCAAATTGTTTGTAGCTATTATTTTCTAATGGTGTCAGCAGTCCTGAATCACAGCTCTGCTGTTCCTTTTTGCACGGTGTTTCAGTTTACGTAAAAGATTTTGAGGATAGATCAAATAGAAACGAGGATAAATACACTTTTATTCAGCAAAGTACAGTACAATATGGCATTAAATAGAACGTGCAGTGAACTATATTCATAATACAGCATGATCTCCATTTCCGTATTGCTATTATACAAAGTTTAAAAAATATATATTTTTAAAAATCCATTAAAATGGTATTTTATTATTGCTTGTCATAATAAATCACATTAATATCAATATTAATTATTAATAATATTTATATTAATTAGCAGAATAATATTTATATAATAAAAATGATATTATTAGTATTTATTATGCAAATCTGCCATTATTTTAACACAATTTCAGATTTTACTATGAAAAGCATTGAGATGGTGAGACTTTCATTTTTATCATGTCTTTTTAAATCAACAACAACTGCAGATGTAGAATTATCCTCGAAGACTTATGCAAGTGACAAGCTTGTTGACGAGTTGTCGAAAAAGATCAAGGGTAACCTAGCAACCAGCGCGGGCGGCTGATCGGAGGCCCCCGGTTTAGCCGTCCTTTGTATCGCCTGCGCTTGTGAGTTTCGTTGCACAATTGTTTGTGTGGAGGAATGATAAATGTGCTGCCAAAAAGACGTAAAGAAAACACGGAGTAGGAGAATGAGAGATGCTTGCTGTCATTGGGTCCAGAACAAAGACACCCTCTACACAAGACTACTTGAGATTCATGTCTGTCTGAATGCATGTCTGTCTTGTGTCTGACTTAATATTGACAGAGATTTTTTTGAAGGACTGTAGGGACGACTGCTTCATTTTGTTCTCTTTTGCTCTTTGTATGACTTGTTTGGACAGTTCAGTTACTGAATGTGGTTTGTACACAAAAAAAATGAATAGTTCAGTAAATTGTCATGTCATCATGTCATTCCTAACCTGCATGACCTTCTTTTTTCAGTAGAGCACAAAAGATGATTTCCAAGTTGAATAAACTTAGTGACCATAGGCTGTCTAGATGTATGATAAATGTACCGTAAAAGTTTGAGTCAACTCTGATCAAAGTCTTCTGAAGTGATGGGTCTGTGTGAGAAACCAGCCAAAAATACTTATGGTGCTGTTTTGGAGCTCAACATCCTCTGGTCACTGTATTATTTATGGTAAAGTGCAGTTTGGAAATGCTGCCTCACTTCTGCTTTTGTGTGCTGTGAAAGAAGGAAAATAATATATGTTTATATGAGGTTAAAAAGCTTTATAAACCCAGCACACAGTTTGGTCTGCCTGGATTTGACAAGACTGGGTTAAATACAGACAATAATGGAATTGTAAGTAAACAATCTGTGAAACAAGTTGCTTTTCCATTTCAAAATGGTGATGAAGACAAAGATGGTCTTTAAGTGTTATTAAATTGCATTGTGCAGTCTAAAAAAAATGAATCAATATTAAATTAATACAAAATGAAAGGAATTCAAATTCCACAAAAATAAAGATTTTGAGGATAGGTCAAAATTAATATATAGTTAAATTAATAAAACATAATTCTCAGAAAATTAAAATATTAAAAATTAATCAATGATAAATGAATACAAAATTAATAAAAAGTTGCATTGTGCCATCTCAAAAAATTTGAATATTATACAAAAGAATGAATTAATATAAAATTAAATTAATAATTTCACAAATTAATAAAAATTAAATTGCATAGTGCCATCTCAAAAAATTTGAATATTATTTTAAAAATTATTGAATAGTAAATTAATACCAAATTAAATTAATGAAAATTTCACATTAATAAAATTAAATTGCATTGCCATCTAAAAAACTAGATTATAATTTAAAATTAATAAATAATAAATTAATACAAAATTAAATTAATAAAAAAATTGCATTGTTGCATTAAAAAAAATTAATCAATAAAACATTAATACACAAATAAGTAATAAAAAATTGCATTGTTCAATCTTAAAAAATTCTTATTACAAAATGAACCAATATTAAATTAATACAAAATTAAATTATTGAAAATTTCACAAATTAATAAAAATTAAATTACATTGTGTCATCTAATTTTTTTTTTTGCCTGTGAACATTTTATATAAATACAATACAGGGAGGTCTAAATCTGAGTGATCTCTTAAATCAGTGTTATATATATCAACCAGCCCTTGTATAGTTTTTGTCAGTGTTTATTTAAAAACACCCAATTATGCAGAATATAGGATGGTAAATATTTAATTGACGAGTTCAACACAATATATAACAATACAATATATAGGGTGTGATTTTACCCCAAAATCCAACATTTTGACACAAAATAATAACTGCAAATCCATGTTTCTCTGCCTGGAGTCCAGCTGTTTCTATGAATTGCAGCGATTCCTTCGCTTCTTTTTTTTCTGTAGCTTTGGCAGTCTGTAAAAATATACCTCATATTTCTTGTCAAATCTGTTTGTAGTCAATCACAAAGCTCTTTCCCGTTTTAGTGTTTTGTGTGTTTTTCATGGCATTCACGCAGTAAACCAATGCAGCCACTCAGCGGGCATAACAGCGGTCACCCCTGCTGACCGAGATCCACCATATGCAAATGAGTTATTATGGTATTTATTAGATGCACGTCACACTCCAGCTAAACTGAGGGTTCCGATCAGCATATGAACAGTTTGAGGTCATGTGACCTGGAGCTGATTTAGTAGTTCAAAGGTCAAGATCCTCTGACCCGTCACTCCAGGCTGCCGTAACTACTCTGATTCAGTCCAAACAAACGGGAAGCAGCTGCCAAAGACGGTGTGAGAGTGAATCATTTACACATAATAATTGTTGCCTGATGCCTTTAGGAAATCTGGAGTTACTCGAGAGGAAGATAATAAACGTCATTTGAGTCTTTGTCAAATAACTTCCTTCTCTGTGGAACACAAAAGAGACAGATTGTTCATGCTGCTCTTTTTCATATAATGGAAATAAATGGACACACTGGCCGACTTTTAGCTTTAAAAATGCCATAAAAGCAGCTTAAAGTAGTTTGTATGACTTGTGCGCTATATATTCAAAGTCATATGATCACTTCATGTGAGAAGCAGACTGAAATTTGAGATGATGATCATCAGAAATCAACCTCCACAAGAACTGCAGGATTTGGGAGAAAATATCTAATTGTTTTTTTTGTTTTTTTTTTTCTGATCATTTTTGTTTTTATTAATACAATTTATAAAAAAATAAATAAATAAAATAAAAAAAATAGCTCCAGGTTTGCTGTGCTTGTTATGCTGTGCATATTTCAATATGACTTTAAAATAATACTAACTTGTTATTATTTGATTTAACATACTGTGTAATATAATATTATATGCTTTGTATAGCAGTTTATACATAAAATGAAGCTCAAAGGGCGGCAAATAAATACATAGAAAAATTAACAATTAAAAAATAGAAAATAAAAATTAAATAAATTAGATATTAAAATATTTTATTATTTTATATTATTATTAATAAATAAATGTTAAATATGAAATATTTTAATATATTGTAATTGTAATAATATCATATTGTAATATTTTACTGTAAAATATAGTGTTTATTTTAATAATGTTTAATTTAATAATTTTATTAAAGTGTAAAATTACAATACTAATATTTATGGCAGTCTTAAAGGCACAATATGTAAGACTTTTGGATTAAAATATGCAAAAACCACTAAAACAATGTTATATTTTGTTGGCTTTTGTTGTGTGTGTGTATGTATATAAAATATATATATATATATATATATATATTTATATTTTTTTATATATTATTATTATTATTATTATTATTTTATATTTTTTATATATTATTATATTATACTATATTATATTATACTATATTATATTATATTAGATATTTTGGGCTTACATTTTCCCAAATGTTTCCAACAATCTTTAAATCCAGGAAAATCAGCTCTTATAACCAGTGTAACGGTCCATGTCATTGCCATGTCCGCGTTACCCTCGATGTTTTATTAGACAGGTGAGCAGCTGTTTGGATACCTTTATCGAAAGAATCAAAAACTAATTATTTAGCTCAACACGATTAGTCTTATTTGTTTGAATCTCTTGTTTTCTTGATTTACCACAAGTACCATGTTTATACAATGCTATACTGTCAAGTGGCTAACATAGCATAATCAGAAAGAGCTTTATTTGTAGTAACAGTAATACAAAATTTTCTCCATCATATAATGTTTTAAGAGTAATTGCATGTCAAGTCATCCAGCTTTTATTAATATGATATTCTAATATCAATCTAGCTTACTGTAGCGCGTCTCATAGCAGCCACTGAGCGAACGCACAGAGTAACGTTAACATACCTTTCAACACTCGCAAAAATATTTTACTATGATTGATCCGATCAAGTAAAACAGTGCTTCGTTACCCCACAATCTTAATTGATCAGATAAACCGACCTGTTTGAGTAGTAATTCAGCATTTGCGGCTATTTCATTAGAATGAAATAAAATATATAATGAATTTAAGTGATCAATCGTAACCGTAACACAGTTCAAGTTCAGAGAGGAAGGAGGCAGACGTTAATTAAGTTACATCTTTGTTGTTGTTTTAAAAAAGCAACCTCTAGTGGTTAAAATTACATATTGTGCCTTTAAACTAAGTGTGAAGTTTGAGATTTATGGTGGTAGGTAAGATTTTCAGCAATAAATTGGGTCAGGTGGGTTTGAAACAAAGATGATGATCGAACTATTCAGATTTTTTGCCGTTTTGAAATGGATGAGAAAACTGAAGTTGATTTAGTAACTCATTTCCTGTCTCCTCTTGAGTTATGGCAGCCTGTATTGACGTATAACAATATCATCCTCTTGTGTTGTAGTGCCACAGTCTTCGTCTCATCAATCAAACCCGTTTGTTCTCGGATCTCCGCGCCAACAATCGAATCGTCATCTCTGTGTTCGATAATAGAAATCCTCCATTATGAAGAGGGCGACCCGTGACATCTTCACTTCCTCGTGGTCCGTTTGAGCGTGACTGACGGCTCTATCACTGCGTGAGGCGTGCCGGATGTTGGTGACACGTTTTGTGCGTGATGTCTGAAGTGGCGTGTGACGGTTTCCTCTCGCTGTAAAGGGACGTGACCTTTGACTCGTAGCTCATCAATTTTAGGCTGCTGTCAGTGATCTGACAAGAGATGCAGACACCTGCCACAGCGGGGGGGTGTCAAGAGGAACGACGCTCTGAATGTCAACTAGACATTGAGAACATCAGGTTTTTTGTGAGATTGTATAAGTGTGCGTCTGTATTGGGAAGCTTGTTTGAAACTGTATCTGCTACAACCCGCTCATAACTGATTAAAATAATGTTTAGAAAACTAGTTTCCTACTGTTTGCTACCAGATTATGTAGCTAACTACATTAAGTTACATAAGTGGCTTAATTTGAATCTCCATGGCATTTTATGTTTGTAAAAATACGTCTTTTTAAGTTAGATTTTGAGATTTTTTTTATTTATAATTTTATTATCATTTATTATTCATTAGAATTAGTATGTATGTGTATGTGTGTATGCATGTATATAGATATATATTTATGTGTGTGCGTGTAAATAAATATATATACAGTTAAAGTTTGGGATTGGTACGATTTTTAATGTTTTTAAAATAAGTCTCTTCTGCTCACCAAGGCTGCATTTATTTGATTAAAAATACAGTAAAAACAGTAATTTTGTAAAATATTATTACAATTTTAAAATAAGTGTTTTCTATTTGAACATATTTTAAAATGCAATATATTCCTGTGATCAAAGCTGAATTTTCAGCATCATTACTCCAGTCTTCAGTGTCACATGATCCCTCAGAAATCATTCTAATGTACTGTTTTGCTGCTTGAAACATTTATTGTGTAAGTAATTAGCAAGATTTTAAAATATATACAATGTTTAACAGGAAGCCAATGCAGTGTTGACAGAACTGGGCTGATATGGTCATACTTCCTAGTTCTAGTAAGAACTCTAGCTGCTGCATTTTGTACGAGCTGTAGTTTATTTATCAGGCGAGCAGAACAACCACCCAGTAGTGCGTTACAGTAATCTAGCCTTGAGGTCATGAACGCATGAACTAACTGCTCTGCATTTGTCATCGAGAGCATATGTCGTAATTTAGATATATTTTTAAGATGAAAGAATGCGGTTTTGATGTAACAAAAGCGTTGTATTTCAGATAAATGCTTTCTATTCATCAAAGAATCCTGAAAAAAAAAAAAAAAAAACTGTTTTCAACATTGATAATAATCAGAAATGTTTCTTGAACAGCAAATCAGCATATTAGAATGATTTCTGAAGGATCATGTGACACTGAAGACTGGAGTAATGATGCTGAAAATTGAGCTTTGATCACAGGAATAAATTACTTTGTAAAATATATTTAAATAGAAAACAGTTCTTTTAAATTGTAATAATATTTCACAGTATTACTGTTTTTACTGTAATTTTAATTAAATAAATGCAGCCTTGGTGAGCAGAAGAGACGTTAAATTACATTTACAATTACATTTAATTAAAAATATTAATTAAAACGCCGGGGAGGGGGTGAAAACTTTTGAACAGGATGGAGATGTACAAATTTTTCTTATTTTGTTGAAATTTCTTTTTTTTTTTTTTTTTTCATTTAGTACTGCCCTTCAGAAACAACAGAAGATACTTGCATGTTTCCCAGATGACAAATTAAGAACAATATTCCTTGATCTTCAAATTCAAAAAGTTTAATGCATCGTGTTTCCTTCTGAAGCAGCAGTGAGTGTTTGAATGTTGAAAATGCTACATGACATTTCTCACCAGTGAGGTAATGACTGTGTGGTTCTTGAGATAGATAAACTTAGTTTCACTATTAGTAGAGACACTGGCGTGCTGCCGTGAGAGACGTACAGATTCAGGTAGACCAATTCACATATGCTTCTCTCTCTCTCTCTCTCTCTCTCTCTCTCTCTCTCTCTCTCTCTCTCTCTCTCTCTCTCTCTCTCTCTCTCTCTCTCTCTCTCTCTCTCTCTCTCTCTCTCTCTCTCTCTCTCTCTCTGTCTGTCTGTCTGTCTGTCTGTCTGTCTGTCTGTCTGTCTGTCTGTCTGTCTGTCTGTCTGTCTGTCTGTCTGTCTGTCTGTCTGTCTGTCTGTCTGTCTGTCTGTCTGTCTGTCTGTCTGTCTCTCTCTCTCTGTCTGTCTCTGTCTCTCTCTCTCTCTCTCTCTCTGTCTCTCTCTCTCTCTCTGTCTCTCTCTCTCTCTCTCTCTCTCTGTCTCTCTCTCTCTCTCTCTCTCTCTAATGAGTTTCATGAACTTCATGGCACATTTGGAGAGTGTTTGGAATTTGGAATATCATTTAGATATTTTAAAAACTGTGATATGCTTTTTGTTACATTAAACTGCTACAAGTAGCTTGTTAGTAGTTATAATGCTCAACTAATGAGGTTTGAGGTTATTACATCTAAATATCATAACTCCTATCAAAACCACCTTTTCAAAAACAAGTTTTTCAGGTAGTTTTTTTTCCCTCTGCTAACCCACTGAACCATGTGAAGTTAATGCAGATATATCTGTGTGAATCCTTAGAGCGGACACTGAAGCACTGAATCAAATTGAGACTGACATCAGGAAGAAATTAGCATGCAACACAATCCGTAATTCGGACATGGTGTTCCTCCCCTGTGCAGGGGCCTGTGTTTGTGTGCGCTGGCATTACGTCCGCATGACTTGCTGTAATTGTCTGTGGCTGGTTTGTTCACCCCTCGACTCAGTCCCGGTTAACAGACGCTTGAGTGCTTTCTCTCTGACCTACATTAAATTGTATTGCTGATTGTTTCCTTGGCAAAGGTTAATGATCTCAGTGAGATAAACCAGAACCATAACTAATCAAAAACACAGTAGCTGCTTGTTTATTTTCAGTTTGTGTTGGTTTGATTTTGAAGCTTAAGTGTGTGTGTGTGTGTGTGTGTGTGTCTGTGTGTGGTGGTCTCTCTGGTTGCTAAATGTGCATGTAAGGGTGAACTGAGCGAAGATACGGTAGGAAATAAATGACAATTCAAGTTATTCCCATCCACTTAAGCTGAAATAACTAAGGAATCTCTCTAAACCCCTCCTTTCTTTAAGTCTACTCTGCTCTGATTGGTCAGACGGCCCAGTCTGTTGTGATTGGTCGACTGCTTACAGCACGTGTCAGAAACTACACCTTTTTAAATGTGTATGATGATTTTACACATTATTTTTTCCACTGCTGTTGTGTGTGTGTAAATACATGCAGATTCACTGCTGTCCACACATTTTAATGTCCGTTTGAGTGTTTCATGACTGTAAAAGTGTCATTATTAAAACCATTGATTTAAAACCGCACCAAAACCTGCAGTGCCACGTCCATTTAAAGGTTTCATTTTTAACTCCAAGTCAAAAGTGGCAAAAGTCTGCTCTTTTAATCAGTAGCAGTGCATCGTTTATAAAATGTGATGTCTGTGTGTATTTCCACTTCTGTTTTAATAAAGTGTTTTCTCCTCTGCTCCTCTTCCATTTGTGTGTGATGTTTAACATTCATCCATCCATACGGTCAGACTCCATGATAACCCTCTCCTCATCTCTGTGTCTCTCTATAGCCAGCGGATTTTATAATTCTGAAGGACGGATCTTCTGGTCTAGTCGAGTGTCCTGGAAGAGTTACAGGTCAGAAACTCCCTCCTCTCTCTCCTCATCTGTGTGGTTTGGGGCTTTCGCTCTCTCGCTTGTGCTGAGCTGCGATGACATCACTGCATGAACCCCTCCCCCTGCGGCCAGACAGACTCTTCTGTTGCTGCTCTTGCGTTTTAAAGCTGCATGTTTCTTTTTCCTCATTTCGTTCTTTTGGTTGAATTGAAAATCCTTCAAATCCATTCCAATTTTTTTTTCTTCTACTCTGTTGTGTTCAGATTTTTTGTTCTCCCACTTTTTTGCGGTTTATCCTTCTTTTCTTCATTTGCAAAAGTGGGTTTGTTTAATATCTTCCTTCTGGTTCTTTGCCTGTTATTCCATGTTTTGTGCTTTTTGAGCTGCGGTGTTGCACAGCTGTCAAGAAGCTTGCTTGCTGTCCGTTTTTAAGAAGCAGGTCTACACATTTCCATGTTTTTTCCCCCAAGTATTTGCTACCATATGCATGCATGTACTATTTGGATATTATATGCATGCATATGGTAGCAAATACTTACCAAGTTAACTTGCATCTGGACTGGACGAACACTTCCATACACATTTTTTGACCCTGCCTTGACTCATTTCTACAGATTGGTTTGTTGAGTCAGGGTGCGTTATTATATCACCTTATCACAAATGACACACAGACGGGAATGTTGTTCTTTATGTTGTTTGCTGTAACGCTTCTCTATACACGGGGGTATTGTTACCGCCGGCACTTACTGGAAGACTGCATTGACCATCATTGCTTGAGAACTGCAGCAAACTACAGCAACTCAGTGAGCTCAAAATACACAGCATTCTCAGGTTGATTGGGACACACACACACACACACACACACACACACACATATATATATACACACACAGTTGTGCTCAAAAGTTTACATACCCCTTGCAGAATCTGCAGAATGTTAATTATTTTAACAAAACAAGAGGGATCATGCAAAATGTGTTATTTTATATTTAGCACTGTGCTGAATAAGATATTTTGCATAAAATGTTTACATATAGTCAAAAAATAGCTAAAAATATAATATTATAAAAATGACCCTTTCAAAAATGTACATACCCTTGATTCTTAATACTGTGTGTGGTTACCTGGATGATCCACGACTGTTGAAGAACAGAGCTCAGTTTAACTGTTCAGGACAAACAAGAGACTCATGAACAACCATCACAAATCATAAAGACAGTCGTGGATCATCCAGGTAACCACACACAGTATTAAGAATCAAGGGTATGTACATTTTTGAAAGGGTCATTTTTTATAAATTCAGCTATTTTTTGACTTTATGTAAACATATATAATATAAAACAATATCTTATTCAGGACAGTGCTAAATAAAAAAATAACACATTTTGCACGATCCCTCTTATTTTGTTAAAATAATTAACATTTTGCAGATTCTGCAAGGGGTATGTAAACTTTTGAGCACAACTGTGTGTGTGTGTGTGTGTATATATATATATATATATATATATAATATGTGTGTGTATATATGTGTATATATATATATATATATATATATAATATGTGTGTGTATATATGTGTATATATATATATGTGTATATATATATATATATATATATATATATATATATATATATATATATATATATATATAATTGTAGTTTGAAAGTTATAGTTTTTAATTGTGTATAGAATTAATTATTTAATTAATCCTTTGTGTGCTGTATTAGACCATTTTGAGGTATAAGTAATCAGTTTTGATATTTCAAAACACTGTTACGATAGCTAGCTGAAATAACTTACTTAAAATTGAACAAAGATTTTAAACTTGACATGGACCAAAAAAACTTTAGGCGTGACTTGGACCCTAAAGATTTGAGGCTTGACATGGATCCCAAAGACTTTAGGCTATATATAAACATGTTTATTTGTGATATGAGTGGTATGGGTGGTATTATAAATGCAAAACTCTGCCACAATGTTAGTGTGACCTGAATGGTTACCAGGGGGTTGCTAGGTGGTTTTTAAGGTGTTCTGGGTGGTTGCTAGGTGGTTTCTTAAACCCCCCATCCCTGCATCTCAGTGATCTTCTGGACCCTAGTTATGCCTTGAGTTCCTCTTTTAATGTGTGTCTGTGGGATTATTTGTTTACAGCTGTTTTTCTGGTCTGGCAGGTGAAAATGGGGGCTTTTGCACTAGACAGTTCTATGAACTAGCCACCAGGGTGGTTCCCTGAGAAGTAATAATTTCCCTAGGGCCATTTTCCTGGTTGCTTTCGCATCGGAAGTAGGACTTCTGAAGTGACATAATCCGCTCTTGTTATTGAGACTTTTATTTTGACTGTGCTGAGAACACCAGAGCACACAGTGCTCCTATTTTCCATTAGTTTATGAACTGTTTAACAATCCTGTCTAATACGTTATTAGATAGAACTGTTATACAAATAAAGATGACAGTATATGAAAAAGTATTTGCGTTTGCCGTGTGGTTGATGCCCAACGTCGCTGAGTAGATTAGTATATATTCATGTTTTCCTTGGTCCAAAGTTGCATTGGATTTTCTCCTTAGCGTAAAGGTTAAGAGGTCCATCTATCACTGTTTGCCATGTTTATAGAGTTAGTTTGTGTAGGAAATATATACTGTGCTTTTTTTTTAAATGGCGGGTGCTGGTGTTTTGCGGACATTTGGGTAATCAGCGTACACTTATGTCACTGATATTTCCTATGGTGCTGGTTTAGACCCTATTCTGAAGTAGGATCTTCCTGCGGTGCGAACACGGCAAAAAGCAGGTACTTCTGCTGATAGTTCTAGGAACTATGAAAAGGTTCCCCTGGTATAGGTGCGTTCTAATCACTAAGCAGCACACCTCTGCTCAACAAGAAAACCAGGTTTGGATTGTAGTACTCTCACCCGGTTCTTGCTCTGGATCTTAGTTGAAAGAGATTTGCAGCACATGCTTCAGTGTAACTTGATCCAGAGTTCAGATTTGTTATGAAAGGTGATTTAAAAGCTGTTGTGTTCTTCAGAAGGAACTATAATCCCTGTACAGTAGCTTATTGTTAGTGGGAAGTGAATATTTAAATTGCAGTTAAACATTCTCATCTAGATGGGCGGTTCTTGGCCAAAATTCATTGCAATGTGGGTAGTCAGAAGTCTGTAATGAAATGTATCGGTGTCTGGCTGTCAAAACGAGCATTTACTCTTGTTTGCCAAGTCCCAGACAAACACTGTGGAGGTGCTGGAAGAGTCGGAGGATGCTGGGAGTTTTCACAAAAGAGCCCAGAAGGGTTTTTTGTCCATACTGAACCTTAAATCCGAGCGTGAAATCAGTGCCATGCTAAAGATGGTGCTGTGTTACAATACTGACCATGGAGTGTGACAGTGAGGAGTGTCATGGGGTTTTACTCTTGTTTAAAAGACTGGTCAGGGCAGAAAAAGGCACCTTAATTAACAGGAAACAAGCTGATGTATCGCACAATAAAACCGCTGTGTTTATGGAGCTGGTTCAGTGTGACCTGCCGTGAGGGGTCTTTATTCACTGCCAACTGTGTGTTTTATTGACTGATTTTTTTAAAATTGTCTGCAATGATGGTCGAGTTCATTTGAAAAGGGTCATTCTACACATTTGTTGAATTTGTTTTTCTATATATATAGTGTTGTTAAAGTTATTAACAATGAAATAAAAAAAGAAATAATATAATGTATATGATGTAATGTAACAAAATATATAATAATGTAATATATTATTTATAATATAATAAAGTAATTTAAATAATGAAAATGTTATATATAAAACAATTAAATTAAAAATGATATATAATACAAAATAATGTATATAATATAATATAATGATATTAAGTATATACAGGTGCATCTCAATAAATTAGAATATAATGAATGTTTTTTTTCTGTAATTTAATTCAAAAAAATAAAACTTATATTTTATATTCTAGATTTATTAGACATAAAGTAAAATATTTCCAGACTTTTTTGTTTTCATTTTGATATAAAAAAATAAAAAAATTAGTATCTCAAATTATTAGAATATTTCATTTCAAATTCTATTAAATTGCCATTCTCAGGGTATAAATACTGGGTTTAAGTCAGTAATCCCAGCAGCAGTCATGGGGAAGTCTGCTGACTGTTGTCCAGAAGATGATCATCAAGACCCTCTACGATGAGGGTAAGCCACAGAGGGTCACTGCTGAAAGAGCTGGCTGTTTGCAGAGTGCTGTGCCAAAGCATATTCATGGAAAGTTGACTGGAAGGAAAAAGTGTGGTAGGAAAAGGAGTACAAGTGAAAGAAATGACCGCAGGCTTGAGAAGATTGCCAGGCGAAGCCGATTTAAGAACTTAGGAGAGCTTCAAAAGGAGTGGACTGAAGCTGGAGTCAGTGCATCAAGAGCCACCACACACAGACGTCTTCAGGAAATGGGCTACAACTGTCATATTCCACGTACCAAGACACTTCTGAACCAAAGACAACGTCAGAAGCGTCTTACCTGTGCTAAGGAGAAAAAGAACTGGACTGATGCCCAGTGGTCCAAAGTCCTCTTTTCAGATGAAAGTAAATTTTGCATTTCATTTGGAAATCAAGGTCCCAGAGTCTGGAGGAGGAGTGGAGAGGCACAGAAACCATGTTGCTTGAAGTCCAGTGTAAAGTTTTCACAGTCAGTGATGGTTTGGGGTGCCATGTCATCTGCTGGTGTTGTTCCACTGTGTTTTCTGAGGTCCAAGGTCAACGCAGCCGTATACCAGGAAATTTTAGAGCACTTCATGCTTCCTGCTGCTGACCAACTTTATGGAGATGCTGATTTCATTTTCCAGCAGGATCTGGCACCTGCACACAGTGCCAAAGGTACCAAAAGCTGGTTCATGACCATGGTGTTACTGTGCTTGACTGGCCAGCAAACTCGCCTGACCTGAACCCCATAGAGAAATGTCAAGGTATTGTCAAGAGGAAGATGAGAGACACCAGACCCAACAATGCAGATGACCTGAAGGCCGCTATCAAAGAAACCTGGGCTTTACACCTGAGCAGTGCCACAGGCTGATCGCCTCCTTGCCACGCTGAATTAATGCAGTAAGTCATGTAAAAGGAGGCCCAACCAAGTATTGAGTGCATAGAAATGAACATACTTTTCAGAAGCCTGACATTTCTGTTTAAAATATCCTTTTTTTTTTTAAAATTGATCTTATGAAGTATTCTAATTCTGAGATAGTGAATTGTAAATAAAATAAACTTTTCCACGACATTCTAATTTATTGAGATGCACCTGTGTGTGTGTGTGTGTACATATTTTTCATATTATTATAATAATTATATTTATATTTGTAGTATTTATTTAGTATTACTGAATAATAGTTCTGTAAATATGGGGGGTCATGTATTAAAATTTGCTCATGATTTTGTAAAATAGTAAAAAAATAATCATTTAGTTTCATGAGGAGTCGTTTTTTGCCGTTCAGTTTCTGTAAATAATCTGTGTGGATTTGAGAGGGAGTTATAAATGTGAGAGTATGTTAGTAAATAAGGCTCTTTTGTTATAAAAGAATAAGAAAACCCCTTTTTTTTCATGATATAAGAGCTGTGCACAGATACTGAATCCAGAAATGTTGACAGAAACTGAATCTGTCAGTCCGTTTTATTGCCGTTCAACTGAAACTCTGCTCGTGTCGTTCAGAAAGACTGGCCGTAATATAACCCTCCCCAAAACCTGATCGCCCACTGTGTGTGAGATTTATTTATATACAGGCTCTCTTCAGAGAAGAACTGAAGATTTCTGGCTATGTGTACACACACACACACAGTGTTAATGATCCCCAAGATGGGTGCTGAAATACACACTTGACCACACACACACACACACGATGACCATCACTCACTGAAAACAATCCAGTCTTCCCAAGGTTAAGCGGTTTCTCCCACCACACACACACTTTTGCAGCACCTGCGTTAGGACATCACAGTCCAGACTTCTGCCTCTGATCTCTACCGCCTGTGAATATTTATAGCCTGTGAATATCAGTTCCTCCCTTATTCTCACTGTGTTCTCTGTTTTACTTTTATATTTAATAATTAGTTCCTGAAGAAAGTCATGTAGATTAGAAAGCAGAATTCACACTTCAGTCACACTTCATATCTGAATGTCATTGCATTAGAGAACAAAATGACTTAAAGGTTCTTTTATCGCATCATAAGAACTAACGTTTTTTTTAATTAACTTAAACGTTCTGTTAAATGATTTTTAATGTAATGTTTTATAGCATCATAGGAACTTTTAAAGGTCTGTTATTATGAACTTTAAGGTTCATTTATGGCATTATAGGAACTTAATGGTTGTTTTATGGCAAACTAGGAAATTAATGGTTCTTTTATAACATCATAGGAACTTTAAGATTCTTTTTTGACATCATACGAACTTAAAAGTTCTTTAATGACTGTATGAACTTGATTCTTTTATGACATAATAGGAGCCTAAAGGTTATTTTATGACATCATAGGATCATAAATGTTCTTTTATGATGTCATAGGAACTTAAAGGTTCTTTTATGACATCATAGGAATTTAAATGTTATTTTATGACATAGGATCATAAAGGTTCTTTTATGACATCATAGGAGCTTGAAGGTTCTTCTATGACATCATACAACCTTAAATGTTCTTTTATGACATCATAGGAACTTAAACGTTATATTATGACATCATTGGATCATAAAGGTTATTTTATGACATCATAGGAACTTAGATTCTTTTATAATAATAACACATTTTATTTATATAGCATCATTCCGGTGCTTAAGGCATTATTGCTTTATAGGTACTAAAGAACTTAAAGGTACATTTATGACTAAGAATTAAAGGTTATTTTATGACATCATAGGAACTTAAAGGTTCTTTCGTGGTATTATAGGAACTTACTGGTTTTCTTATGATATCATAGGAACTTAAAACTTCTCTTATTGTATTATAAGAACTTAAAGGTTTTTTTATGGCATCTTAGCAACTTAAAAGGTTCTCTTATTTCAGCAATCTGTAAAATCCTTTTTTGGAACCTTCATTTTTAAGAGTTTAAACACGCAGATGTTGAAAATTAAGCTTTTCATTTGACTCTTTTGATAGGGCAGCAGAGGTAGTAATTATATTTTACAGTGCAGTGACATGAGTGTGTGTGTGTGTGTGTGTGTTTGTGTGTGTGTTTGTGTGTCCTCTTAAAATGCACCTCATTTTCTTTGCATGTCATTCTGCTCCTTCCTGGAGCTCATGTCGAGCGTGTGTATTTTAAAGGTCTCCGTAGCTCTGCCTAAATATAAGTTTTTACAGGGACTGACCCTTCATCAGGCTTTCGTGTGGTCACGTCAGAGCTGCCCTGCTCTTTCTGCACAGATGTACGGCTGTAATTACATGTGAAGCAGCTATTTTCTGTCCTTTGCATTGGGTTTCCATTACCTACAGTTTCTGTCCTGAAGTTATTTAAGTCATAACCGTAGCCGTGCTGCAGCTTGTTTTATTTAGAAGGATATTCTAAAGCTTTTTGCAGCTTCCGTAGTGCTTTTTATATACATACAGTGGCCCCAAAAAGTATTTAGATACTTAAAATATCCTTTGCAAAAGTCAATGTTATATTATTTGCATTTATCATATTTTTTTCCTGCTGTTTATGTTAACTGTTAGATTGTTTGACAAGTTTTTTTTTAATCCTGTAGTTTCTTTGCATGTGGGCATTAATTGAACGCTGCTGCTCCACAGGACCGTGATGTCATGAAATATTCATCATATTTGATGCCAAACCAAGGACTTTGTGTTCACCACATATTTCTGGGTCCACCGCAGTTCTTCCATTACATTTTTTTTTTTTTTTTTTTTAATGATCTGATAAAATGTAAACCTTTAATGCAATGCAAGTCACTTTGGATGAATCCATCTGCCAAGTTTTGTTTTTTAGTGATGAGTGGACAGGTTGAAGGGTGAAAGACAAACTCTTGGAAAGGAAAAACATGACCCTAAAGAACAAACCGCAGTGTCACACACACACACACATACAGGCCCTTGAAGCATGAGAGGGTGCAGAGAAAGAGAGGGATTGTGAGAGCTGTCAGCGGGCGTAGTGGGAAAGCTGATTCTGGCAGAAAAGCGTTGTGGGTCGGCAGCGAGTGGCATCGATCACTGTGCCGTCTCTGTGAGTGCCAGGGCAAAGAGAGAGAGAGAGGGAGGGGACGGGGCTCAGTTGGCAGACTCTGAATGTTTGAGAGCGGCCACATGGTTGCCCAGTTGGCAAGATGCCACCGTTTATACCCAGCTTGCATTTCTGAGCCTGTGCGTGCAGCGGACACGAAACAGGTGCTCGACGAACTGTAGGCTTCAAGAGTATTAATACAGGAAAAAAGGGCTGTGTCTGCATATGAGATGTTTGAAATAGTATGCAATATGTGTATGTGTCTATCAAATTGTCTGTCTGTCTATATATGCACTTTTCATTTATATATATATGAACATTTAGTTCCTGTCCTTGATTCTGATTGGTCAATAGCTGTGTTTTATTTACGATAAAACACTGCTATGACTGCTTCACCCAACGGTTCTGTGTATCACTACGCAACACCCTTAGCAACCACTCGTAAACTGTTTGTTCTCAATTGTTATATGTAGAAGAGTATTGTGAGAAAGACATTGAGTGAGCGAGTTTATTACCTGCATTCAGATTTAGCATTTTCTTTCAGGTCAGTCCTATGTTCATAATAAAAAATCTGTTTAAATGTCCGATGTATTATCTTGTCCTTTTAATGTTTAATGGGTTTTCCCATAACTGACAGCGCTAGTCAAAGCATTTGTCAGTTGCGTCTTGTTCTGTGTTCACAACAATCCAGTCTTTTCAATATAAAAGTCTTCGCTACTGACTGACTCACTCATAAAGACAGTCTTTGCGCCATCTAATGGCGTAATAATGTAACTTCTGTTGCTGTTCACGGTCAGGAACTATTTTTTCCGGCGGAAGGAAGAAAGTTTACTTCATGAAAGTTGCATTGTTACATATTTTTGGCTTTCATATTTGTATTGTGTGGTAACCGTTTTATAAAAGCAATAAGGTACTCGAGGCTAGTGCTGTATCGTGAATAAGTCATGGCTGAAGGGGTTGCTCTGCTTTGCGTCGTGCCTAACAACGCCCTTCAGCTGTGACTTATTCATGATACAGCACAGCCTCTCGTACCTTATTGCTTATATATATATATAATTCTTTTTAAATACATACACATCCATTATTATTTATTTCGTTATTCTGTGCCCCTTGCTCCTCGTTTAATATTCATATTTCATATTCAGGGTAAAACCCGACTCAGGGTTCGACTGATCGGGTCTGGCATGTGAATTAATTTTTCTGGGAAAGTACGGTGTGAGAGGCCATGTCATGTGCTCACACTCAGACGCACACTTCGGTCGAGCCTTTGTGGATTGTTTACTGTGTGTGTGTAATTCTCTCCTCACACACACAACAGGGTCTTTGTGTTTGTTTGACCTCCTTTTAGCATTTCTGTACACTGAGGGTCATTGCTAGTGTGTGTTGTGTGCACGTGTGCTTGTTTCCTCCCTGAAGCTGTAAAAGCTCATCTGCCTGTTGATCAATGATTATTTTTCTGTGTTGATTTCGGATGCATCAGTCACTGGTGCTGCTGTCCTGCAGGGTCAGTCATGGGGCCTCGTGTCAGTTTGATTTTATTTGGGTCACTGTCCAAACATATTTTTTTCCTTTTGTTATCTGAAGCACATTAAAACATCTGATGTCTAAAGCCACAATGTGTGTACAGCAACTAAAAATATGGTCATATTCTATAGTTTTTCACCTGAAGTGTGGTTAAAATGTCAACCAATGTCATGTTGTCAATGTTAACCATAAACATTGAGTTGTATTTGAACAGTCGTATTTAAATATATGTTATTTAAATGTAGAAGGAATGCAATGTAAAGCAAAATAAAATATAAATATAATTTTTTATTCAGACTATAGAAAAGCCTGTTTTCCAGTGATTTTCCCATTTTAAAGCCCTGTGTGTATATTGGTTCTTGTTAAATCTATATTCTAAAGATACAATAAGTTTCCTCTCTCTCATGTCATAAGTTTTTCTCTCAGATCAGAATGAAAGAAATGAAACGGATGAATCTGAAGAGCCGATATAAGCTAAGCACTGAAGTTTGTAGTCTGTCTTTGCTTGGGGCCTGCGATGTTCCATTAAGTTTCCTGTGTCTTTATTACATTCCGCTCTCTCTTCACTCGATTTGTTTTCTTTTGTCTTTCAATCTCTCGGCTCTTTTTCTCCACAGAACAATAAAGTGGAGCACGTATGGAGATCATTTGTAGGAATTTGAAAAAGCTTTTACTGAACACCTGTCAGGATATGCCTGCTTATGAACTACCATATATACAGTCATGGCCAAAAATATTGGCACCCCTGCATTTCTACTCCCAGAAAATTGTTGCAATTAAAAATGCCTTGGTATTCTCATATTTATTTATTTTGTTTGCATTGGAACAACACAAAAAAGATCTGACACATTTCAAAAATTGGTTAGACAAAATGATTGGCACCTTTTCAAAATCTTCAGAAATAATTGCATTTCAAGCATGTGATGCTCCTTTAATTTGTAATTAAACTCATCTGGTGCTGACAATATAGAAATCACACTTGCAACCAATTAAAATGGGGGGAAAAAGTGTGGACCACTCTGAGCATGGAGAAAAGAAAGAAGAGTAAAGAATTGTCTGAAGATTTGAGAAACAAAATTGTGGAAAAGCATAGACAATCTGAAGACTACAAGTCCATCTCCAGAGATCTTAAAGGGGACCTATAAAGCCCCTTTTACAAGATGTAAGTCTCTGGTGTCCCCAGAATGTTTCTGTGAAGTTTCAGCTCAAAATACCCCACAGATTATTTATTATAGCTTGTCAAATTTGTCCCTAATTGGGTGTGAGCAAAAACATGTTGTTTTTGTGTGTTTCCCTTTAAATGCAAATGAGCTGCTGCTCCCGGCCCCCTTTCAAAAATAGGGCGGAGCTTTAACAGCTCACGCTTCGGTTGCTCAACAACAACAAAGCTGGAGAATCTCACGCAGCTAAAATGAGGATTGTCAGTAACGGTGTTCAGCCTTACATTGTTCAAACCGGAGTCGACACTGATGGAGAGACTCAGGAACAAGTTACAACTTTTAGAATGAAACTGGACATTTCTGAATGGTTAGTGGATAAATTTATGTAGTTGCTGTGGAGTTGATTCAACTCATCAACTAGCATGTGTCGTCATGTTAATCTTTTATGCAAATCCAGCGTTGAATTGACCCTCGTTTGTGAAGCAGTCCGGTGTAAAATGACGGCATGGCAACAACACTCTACTACAACAACTCTTCCTCTTCTCTAAAGCAGCCCAACATGGCCTCACTCCCTTTGTTGTGTGTTCTCGGGGGCGGGGTTTATGTAAATTTTGGGGTTAATGATGTCACCTACCCAGGAAGAAGCTCGTTGTAGTCCCTACCAAGAGTTTGCTGTAGTCCTTAAAAAGCGAATTCTGTAAAAGAAAATATCTCCCTTTGCATTGAACTTTTGAGCGTCATAACATGATGCAGATGTTGTTTATGCTCAAACAGGAACATTACACACTAACTAAAGTTAAAAAATCATAATCAACCATCCCTTCAACTTCTGTTATTTAATCTACTCATCTGTGTTCGCATGTGTCCGTCCTGACAGTAACTGTCAGGATTATGAAGCTCCGGTATCGATGTAAATCAAATCAGTTCATGCTTGTGCTCTGTTGTTTTCATGACACATTGCATCATTGATTAGAGCCGCTTGCCTAGTTGACCATCACTATTACTATTGCTCAAACTCAGGATTAGTGATTTCAGCAGTTCAGTAATAAAGAATTGAACTTTGATCTGGGATAACACCTGAGCATAGAAGCAGGAACTTTTGCACAGGAAAACACCTCTCAGGTGTTCTTTGGAAAAAGTAACCATCACAGTGGAAACTCTTAAACATGGGTTGTCATGAAAATCATTATATCAGGTGTCATTTTCCTGTCCTGAGGTTTAGTTGTCATTTCAGAAGCATGCGTTGTGACCCTTACTTTTTATATGTCCTGGTTTGACTTCCCTGTAGGCACAGATATCAGTTCAGGGGAATTTCAGAAAAACCCACAAGTCTAGTTTACAGTAATCATCAGGCAGTGATGTCATAGGTTATCTTGGTTATTGGTTTCTCTATTTTTTTTTTTTTTTTTTAAAGTACCTGAATCTGATTTCAAGGGCACAGGACATGCTGTTTTTACCTCACGGGACAGTGTGCGACAGCGAGCACATGCTATTCTAACAGGCTGCCGCTGATAGGGAGCGAGAGGGATGTTTTGGCTTTATCTCACCCATGCTAATTTTGGTCGCTTGTCATCGCATTTCTCTCCTCTCCTTCCAAGAGGTGCTGTTCTGCCTGAAGCCGGGGTCATTTGATACGAATGTTACGTAAATGCTGCTTAACTGCTCTTTACTCACGGCAAAACGTCTTTGAATTATGAATGAATACAAATACTACAGTGAAAGAAGTTCTGCATGGGCTGCGTGATATTGAAAAAACTGGCATTGCGATATTTTGTTTTTCTGTAATATATATTCATTGCGATATGTAAAAACACAGGAATTTTCACCAGATAACTTCAATATCTCTATTTTGTATTAGAGCTGCACGATTCTGGATAAATTGAGAATCACTTTTTTTTTTTCCAAATAGAGATCAAGATTCTCCCACGATTTTGAACAGACGACTAAACAAAATAACATGTAATTTACTAGAGGTTCTGACAAAATGTTAATTGCTGCAGTCCATTTAAAAATGTTTAATTAATCTGAATTCAGAAATCAGTTTGAATGAATGATTCAATGACTCATAAGTACTTTAATTGTTTCATTACTGGATGAATCAGCAAATTTTGAAAGAATCTCTTGAATGAGTGATTCAATGATAAATAATGAGTCACTTGTCACCACCTACTGGTGTAACGACATAAACGATACAATCAACATTTGAAGCGTTAAGTTACTTTCAAAAAGTGATTTGCTCTATTTTGATCGCTGTTTATATCTATAGACATATATTTTGTGATAGTATGAATGTTTAACGATTAATCGTGCAGCTCTATTTTCTGCATAGAAAATACAAAGAATAATACAAAAAAACTTTTTTGTGAAACCCATCTTTTTAGGGCTTAACAATTTGGGAAAAACTTGATAAATTCTAGTTACGAAAAACAAATTTTAATGAGAAAATTTTAAAAAACTTCATAGGCCACATTTTTACTGTTTTTGACCCATTCAGTATGAATATAAAACAATAATAATTGTTTTTTATTGTGATTATTAGTAAACAAAATAAGAAAAATAATTGTATTTTATAGTACAACTGTAAAATTACAATACTTATATTTAGTCTTAATTTCTTTATTTTCAAATATTAAACAGTCAAGCTTTTATTTTGACAGTTTTCTGGCAAATAATTAAATGCACGCATGAAATAAAAAATAAAGGTAATTCTGTTTTTTTTTTTCCTCAGAATTGCAAGAAATAAACTCTCAGTTGCGTGATATAAAGTCAGAATTGTGTCTTATAAAGTTAAAATTGTGAGATATAAACTTGCAAATGCATGTTATAATGTCCAATTGTAAGGGAAAAAGACGTTTTTTTCTCAGAATTACGAGTTTATATCATGCAATTCTGAGAAAAAAAAGTCAGAATTGCATGATTAAAAAATCGCAATTGCGAGATAAAGTCAGAATTGCGAGATAATATTTAGTGGCGGAAACAAGCTTCCATAGACTTCACTCTAAACGTGCAGTGCATATATTTAATTACATCCCAGCCATATTGCATCCATTCTGTCATCATCATTGTATCAGTAATTATTTAAGTTTTGCAATACAGTGTTTTTTATACTGTGACGTACCATGTAAATAGCATTGTGGCCATTTCATATATGGCATATATTCAGAATTACTTGAATGATGATGTTTTGTTCCTGTTCGTTGTATGGAAGTGAGCAGAATATGTATATTCAATCCTCTTCATGTGATTTGTTATTTGCAAAGTGAACACTTGACTGCGATTTTGTTTTTGAGGTTCTCTCTCAGATGTGGAGATCATAGTTCGACTGATAGCCGTCTTTTCTTCTGTTTCTCTCTGTTGTTCTCACAGAGGAAACATCACGCTACCGAAGATCCCGGAGTCCAACATGGCTCTGAGCGTGTTAGGAGTGTTTCTAGGATTACTTCTGGAAGTTTCCACACACGGCCCCTCCAGCGTTCCCAGGAGCTCATGGAAGCAGGATGGTGAGTGAAGGGTTAATTTTTTTTTTTCTTGTCAAACATGTTATGGGTGTAAAATGTCTGCAGGCACCATATGTGTGTGCTGATGCTATTTGTGTTAGAAAAGCCACAAATTGAACTTCCTGTGTTGGTTTCTAAACTGTATATACTGTGCGTGTGTGTGCGTGCGTGTGTGCGTGTGTGTGCGTGCGTGTGTGCGCGCGCGCATGTGTGTGTATATATGTGTGTATATATATATATGTATGTATATATATGTGTATATATATATGTGTATATATGTGTGTATATATGTATGTATGTGTATATATGTGTGTATATATATATATATATATATATATATATATATATATATATATATATATATATATATATATATATATATATATACACACATTATATATATATATAATGTGTGTGTGTGTGTGTATGTATATATATATATATATATATATATATATATATATACACACACACACACACACAATGTCACTGATTTGTCTTAAAGAAATTAATACTTTTATTCAGTAAGGATGCATTTAATTGGTCTAAAATTACAATAAAGAAATTTATAATGTTACAAAAGATTCTATTTCAAATAAATGCTGTTTTTTGAACTTTCTATTCATCAAAGTTTCCACAAAATATGAAGCAGCTCAACTATTTTCAACATTGATAATAATCAGAAATGTTTCTTAAATCATCATATTAGAATGATTTCTGAAGGATCATGTGACACTGAAGACTGGAGTAATGATGCTGAAAATTCAGCTTTGACCACAGGAATTAATTAATTTTTTAAAATATATTTTAATTTATTATAATAATTCACAATATTACTGCTTTTACTGTATTTTTAATCAGATGGATGGATCATTGGTGAACAGAAGAGACTTCTTTAAAAAAATAAAAGAAAATCCCCAAACTTTTCAAAAAAAATGTTGGTTCCAAATCAGTTTTACTGGTAGTCCACTGTATGAAGAAGTTTTGGGTATAATATGTCACAGTTTATTTTATTTTGTTATCCTCACTTACATAAATGAACTATAGTGTCCTGCACCCTCTAGTAAAAATATATATCAAGAATATAAAAAAAAGTGTCTGAATAATTTTTGGTTTATGTATGTATGCATGTATGCATGTATGCATGTATGCATGTATGCATGTATGTATGTATGTAGTTTAGAAGCATGTTTAACCAGCACAGGAAGATCGATGTATAGCTTTTCTAACACAAATAGCATCAGCACACACACGTGGTGCCTGCAGACGTCCCGTCTGGGCTTCGGTTTTCATCGTCTGTTGGGTCTCTGTCGAAAACGCTGACAACCTGAGAGTCGCAAGTATGTAGTGTTAAACACACACGCATGCACGCATTAAACTGGCAGCCAAACACAAACCGTGTGCCAGTGACACATAAATCACTATCTATGAATGCACATACTCAAATATACATGTAGTATATAAATATTCCTTACTAAGCATAAAGTGTTCAACTACAACCATTGCATTTTGGCTTGGTCATTTGTGTCCTCCACAAGAGGCTATTATAATCTAAATAGACCCTTTTTACCTTCTTAAAGAGGACCTATTATGCCCTTTTACAGAGTCTTGAATTTGGTTTTCATGCTTGAATGTTCAAAAAACATTTTTTCCCATATTCTCCATTGTTGCAGCTCATCTCTTCCCAGTCTGTCAGTAACGCTCTGTTTAGTTACTGTCTCTAGTTCAAGAGAACGAGACAGATTTTTACGCAGTATTTTTAAGAGATCCTCAATGATCAAATACATGACTAGCAAAAGTCTGCAGGTGCATTTGAAATGTTTTAACTAATCATATTGTAATGAATGTCATTTCAGTTCTACTTTCTGAGTATGAATTATCATATGTGGTAAAACACGACAATACTCAAGCACTGTAAAAGGTTTTGCCACAAACTCAGCTGACGGGCTTCTCTCCTGTATGATTTCATATCTTTTCAGGTCTTTTCAGACCTTACTATACATGATTTATGAGCTTCTATAACTTTTGACCACATATTCTCACATAGCCAGACCTTCAGACTGACGGCAGAAGGTCTGGACTCTATCGCAGCTTTCATTGGCCAAGGACCGTCCAAGAGGACGTTTCACTGACATGTAACATAACCAGTCACAGTTCATTTTGTTCCACGTTATGTTTAGGGGTGTGAAAATGTAAATGTGTCCATCTAATAAATGATTAATTCAAGAACATTGTGCAAGTTTACTGCAACAATGGAGCCGCGAACTTCACATACTTTTGAAAATCCAGCGTTTAGTTGATCCCGGTAAGCATTGTCAACGTTGTAAACACGACGGCGTTCTTTCTTCCACAAGGGGGTTTGGCATCACGGCATTTGTTTCCAGGTGGACGCGACACGGACATCCTGTAGAATTCAACCATCCAGATGACAACTTTGAAAATCCTTAAGTGTGCCATATGCATCAGACGTTCAGCCAACGGTCCATGGGTGAAAATAAAAATGAGTAACAGTTTTCTCTTAGTCTTAGTAAGTGCAAACAATAAGTGCAACCATAATCTAAATACTCTCTCCATATTTAATGTGCAAATAGAGACCCAATTTCAAAATGATGAGAGACCCATCAGGGAGCCGCTTTCAAAATGCGAGGTATTAAAATGTGTTTGAATGCACGCGTTCGCGTTTTACGTTCGCTTTCGGTTTTGAAATCGTGTGTACTCTGCGATTAGGAAGCGGTGGTGCCGAGCGCACATTTTACAAGATAAGACATTTATCAGATGCTTAGGCTCTGTTGTGCAACGAATCCTCCGCCATGGTCTTGTCAGTCATCTCGTCACATGATCAGTAAACTCTTGATTCCTGCTGCACAACGACTCTGCTGCTCGTGTTGGATGAGCTGGATGGAATTAAAGTGACAGTTATCCAACTGAATTAAATGGTTTTTATTTTTATAAAAAAGCAAAATGACAGTGGAGGCATAATGTAAATGTAGCAGTGGCATATTCTATCCTAATTTCACCCTCACGCACCGTCATGGCAATATCACAAGACTGCTTTTCACCTCGACAAGAAAACTTGTCATGTGGCACGGGATCTCGTCACACCCCTAGTAAAAAAGTATAATAGGACCACTTTAATGCACATAATTTAATGCTGATTAATGTTAATTTAATGGCAATAATAACAAAAAAGAAGCATTAACAAATGGCTTTTGCTGATCTGAATGTGACTGAGCATGACAAACACACATTTGGATGGAGATGTTACAGTTTTATTGAGCTGAAGATCAAATGAATGACTCATGAGTTGACCGCCGCTTTATTGGGAGCAATAAATCATCTGCTGCTGCTTTCATAGACGTTCAGGATCTCCTCTGGAACGGATTCAACCACAACCAGCTGGAGAATTATATTTTTACTGTTCAAATTACTCTTTTAGAAGTTTATTTCATTTTAAATATTCATGTATTCATTCAGCAAATGTTCCAGATCTATAAATCATCTTATTGCTTCTCCAGAAAATGTTCTACATCTTTATTATTTCATCTTTATTAAACTGTTTTCAACATTGATTATAATCAGAAATGTTTCTTGAGCAGCAAATCAGCATATTAGAATGATTTCTGAAGGATCATGTGACACTGAAGACTTGCAAAATACTAGTTTTATTAAATTTTAAATTTGCATGTATTCATTCAGCAGATGTAAAGAGATTCCAGAAAATGTTATATATCTATATCATTTACTTTCCAGCGGTTTTTCTCCTTGAATTTTCCATCTTCTCAATTCCGTCATGGTCAGATATGTCTGCTCTTTATTTTCCAGTGTGATCTCAGCCAGTACCCACAAATCCTTTCTGATGTGAGCCAATCTGTGTGTGTTTCTGTAGATGTGAACCTGCTTGAGTTCTGGGAGCCGGACGTGTTCAACTACACGACTCTCCTGCTGAGCGAGGACAGAGGTGTGCTGTACGTGGGCGCTCGAGAGGTCATCTACCAACTCAACATAACCAACGTGTCAATCAAGAGCAACCAGGTGAGAATTATTCCTGCCTCATAATTCATAATGTAACTGAAATGTCTTTTAAAGATTCTTTCTGTTAGTCACACAGTGCTCAGTGTTGTTTTCCACCCGTGTGATGTTGTATTGACTGTTCTGTTTCAGCTGATGTGGAAAGTTCCAGAGAACGACATGTCAATGTGTATTTTAAAGGGCAAATCTAAAGAGGTAATGTGGAAAAATGCCTTCGATCTGAATATTTTATCACTGACAGTGGAATCTTTGTAAATATGAGGATACTTTTATCTGTAACCGAAATTTTTTTTTTTTGCTTATGTGATAGACGGACTGTCGAAACTACATTCGAGTTTTGCAAGTCGTGGATGAAGACAATCTATATGTTTGCGGGACTCACGCGTTTCAGCCTTTCTGTGATTATCTGGTGTGTACAACTCTTAATATTCACTTATGAAACCTTCAAAAATATTTAAAGTGTCAGCCAAGCTTACCAGCAAATGCTCAACTGTGTAAGATGTTTGCAAGTTTGTACATGAGCAATAGTAAGTGCCCACTTTTTATCGGCATCGGTTCCAGAAATGTTTTTTTTTTCCCATCTATTTTCTCCAAACAGATTTTGAGAAATTCTTCAATAAAGACTTTTAAGTTATCTTATTTATTCTATAATATGCTATTATAGAATTATGAGTGTGTGAGTGTGAATCACAACTTAATTTTTGATGTAATTAAAAAGATTCACAACCAAAACGAGTCAATATACGAGACGAGAGAGAGCCTGTCTTAAACAACCTTGTTGAATTGCATTGTGGTTTTGGTTAACAATAACAACAGTGGGATCTTTACTTTTGGGAACTCAGCTGTTCCGCTTTATAGTTTTAAAAACAAAAGTATTATTATCAATTTCAGTATGTGTGGTATTTTGGTTTGTCTCTGTATTGTCAGAACTTCCCTGGTATTTTGATAACAGTGGCTTAGTTACTAAATTTCTCAATTTTAATACAATAGTTTTTTCATTCTGTTGCCATATAGGGGCTTTAGCACCGGGTAGTTATAGGATCTAGTGTGGGTCCCCGAGAGCTAATAGTTCCCCTAGTTTTCCTGCTTGCTTTCGCACATAATCCGCTCTTGTTGTTGTGACTTTTATTTTGACTGTGCTGAGAAAACCAGAGCACACAGTTCTCCTTTTCTCCATTAGTTTATGATCTGTTTAACAGTCCTGTCTAATACATTATTAAATAGAACTGTTATACAAAGAAACTAGACAGTATATGAAAAAGTATTTGCATTTGCCGTGTGGTTGATGCCCAATGTCGCTAGCTGAGCAGAAGTTGTGTTGGATTTTCTCCTTAGCGTAAAGGTTGAGAGGTCCATCTATCACTGTTTTCCATGTTCGTAAAGTTAGTTTGTGGAGTAAATATATAGGCTAACTGTGTGTACATAGCTTATTTTTTTTGTAAATAACGCTAGTGTTTTGCGTAAACTTACGTCACTGATAGTTCCTATAGTACTGGGTTAGACCCTACTCTGAAGTAGGAGCTAATTTAGTTCCCCCAAAAGGAGTTCCTAACTAAAATCATTCCTAGTTCCTGTGGTTCGAAAACGGCAAAATCCGGGTACTTCCGTAAATAGTTCTAGGAACTATGAAAAGATTCCTCCAGTGTAAAAGCCCCTAATGATGGACAACAGGATCACATGACTCTGTAACCTGATCTCTTTATTTACCTTTGCGCATTTGGCTGACACTTTTATCCTAAGCGACTTGCATTGCTTTTAAGGTGTACATGTGATACTTTATATCTGTTACATTACTTATTTCGCTTTTACACAATATATCGGCTACCATATCGGTATCGGCTGGTATATGTTCATTTTTAATGTTATCGTTATCGGCCCAATAAGAAAATTTGGCCTATATATATATTAAAGCCGATAAATAATGGATTATTTCCTTCAGCTGAGACACTTCAGATGCATACTGTCCACCATGATGGTTTTGAATTGCTTGAAATATGATTTGAAATCGCTTCAAAAAGGAAAATACAGTTAAGTGCAACATGTGCAGCGCAAGTCTGTCATATAAACTACATAATAATATAATGAGAACATTATAATTGTGTGCTTGGGACATGACTTTTTGTTTTTGTAATCTCTCAAAAATTATATAAAAATTTGGATTTAGATTTATCTGCCAATATATCGGTTATCGGCTTTTAAATATAAAGATATCGGTTATAAGTATCGGCCAAAACTTTCATATCGGTGCATCCCTACTTTAATGGAACATTCTGAAGTCTTTGAGATACTACCAGCTCATTTCTCTTTAGTCGCTGCAGAATTTCAGTTTGCACAACAGACCAGAGGATGGCAGGGGGAAATGCTCCTTTGACCCGGCCCAAAGTTTCACTACCGTAATGGTTGGTAAGTTTACCTGCAGTTTCCTTCTGTTACCTGAAGCACATCTGCAGGACACTCTGAGTGTTTTGTCTGGTCCTCTTTATATGCTCATATTTCCAGTAGGAGTGTGTTAACTGCTTGTGTTTCCTGTTCAGATGGCGAGTTGTACTCGGGAACCGCTTATAACTTCCTGGGCAGTGAGCCGATCATCTCTAGATCTTCTCCGTCTCAGAGTTTACTGCGCACAGAGTATTCCACGTCCTGGCTAAACGGTACGCCGCAAATGTTTCCATGACATAAATAATGTACTGTATAAGTACATATAAATATACAAGCAGTATGAGCGTGTTTCCTCTGTGCTGTCAACTTTAACACCTGCCGTCTCATTTACCTAACGTATCTACTAGGGGTGGGATGGTTCAGGTTTCTCACGGTTCGGTTTGTATCACGGTTTTAGTGTCACGGTTTCGGTACAGTTCGTTATGTGCTACAGTATGTTCAGTAAAAATAGGACAAATGTCAAATAAAGATAAAGAAAATAAAAACAAATAATCTAACTATAGGATTCACGAGGATTCATCACCCTGCGTCACATGACAATAAACGATTCAATTATTTCCTTGAAGTGACCATCGCATGTACCCTTCACTAACAGACTTGTAGAAGGATTCAGTTTGTTTGGAACACCCCTACAAATAGAGTCTCCTTCTTAAAGTGGCCTTCAAGGGCGCAAAAACAGCGTTTGGAATTTGCTCACGTTACACTTAAAGTCCAAAAATCATCCTCATTTTGATCTTAGTTCCAGGGTTATTATTGATCATGTAAATCAGAATTAGAAATGTTGTCTTGGCAACCAGTGTTAGTTTAGTATCACTGATATACTATACTATAGTTTTTGTTAATATTTTGAATTATATTTTATTTTATTTTTTCTGTTTTCATTTTAATTATTGTAATTTTGTTGTTTCCATCTTTTTTTTTATGTATGTAAATAGTTTTTATTCAGTTTTAGTTTGTAATTTTAGTATATGAATTTAAACTAAACAAAAATGAGAAATGTTGCCTTTCGAATAGCTGAAATAAAGTTAAACTTTTTTTTAAATTTGAATGTTAATGTGTATTTTATTTAAAGTAATGTAAATGTTTTTTATGGTTTTAGTTAACGATGATAACCATGTTGGCAACTAACTTATATATATATACATTTTTATTTTAGGTTAATGTTTATTTTATTTCAAGTAATGAAAATGTTTTTTTTATGGTTTTAATTTAGGTTTTGGTTTATAATAACCTTGTTGGCAACTAACTGAAATAAGTTTATTATGCTGAAGCACTAAAATTGCTAACAGGAAATAAATAAAAACTAAAACTGAAATAAAAATAAATTAAACCTAAATAGTAATATTTAAAACAAAAGCACAGAAAAAAAAACAACAACAAAAAAATTAGACTAATATTAACTAAAACTGAAATATAAAGCTAATTCAAAACATTA
Source organism: Elopichthys bambusa (assembly GCA_037101425.1). NCBI lineage: Eukaryota > Metazoa > Chordata > Actinopteri > Cypriniformes > Xenocyprididae > Elopichthys > Elopichthys bambusa. Next base: position 2,325,836 of record CM074450.1, read on the forward strand.
ATAAACCTATATCAGCATGTAAATAATACTAAAGTTGTGACTCTCTCCATCATGTGATTCTGGTTGCCGGTTCAGAGCCCAGTTTCGTCTTCGCCGATGTGATCCGAGAAGGGCAGAACAGCCCAGATGGAGATGACGATAAGATTTACTACTTCTTCACGGAGGTGTCGGTGGAGTACGAGTTCTTTGGCAAGCTGCTGATCCCCAGGATCGCACGAGTTTGTAAGGTGAGAGCAGCCATCTTATCTCTTAATCTTAATCTTAATCTTACTCGGCTGTGATAATTGTCATTTCTCACCGACGTCAGTGTTTGCTAGATGTATATTTTTGGCATTTAGTTTCCAATGAAGGCAGGAAAATGTATTCGTTTCGCATGGTTAGGTTTTTTCCTCTCAGTAAAAGTCATCAAACTTCCCTCTTTGTCACCTCTGATCTCATCATCTTATCTATATCTGATGATCTCATTTTCTGTTTTTCATTCTTGTTCTGTTTTTCATCTGTCAACATCTTGTTTTCAGTTTCTCTGTTTACTACTAGAGAATCAACATTTTATCACATGTCATTTTCGTTACATAAAAACCATTCAGAGTTGAATATTACTCTGTAATATAAGCCACATTTTTTGACAAAGTTTGGTGCATATTAGTGTTGTCAAAAGTACTGACTTCGGTACCGAAATTTTAAAAATTTGACACTTTGAGCGTTCTTGAGCGGATTTGTAAACACCATGTGATTGGCCATTGTGTTCACGCACTCAACAGATACGTCTGTGATTGGCTAGAATGATCAACGCTTCAAAAACATTTTGTGATTACGGAAGTCTTTCAGCTTTCAATACAATAGTTTGAAGACCACACAACCTTGTGCTTGAGACTGTTGTTAGTTTTAGTAACAGTTATATTTAAATATTTATTTGATGTAAATGACACCATGCAGATGTAACATTGTAAACATTTTTTCTATAAAGTGTGTCACATCTCTCACTATGACAGGGTGATCTGGGAGGCCAGCGGACCCTACAGAAAAAGTGGACGTCATTTCTGAAGGCTAAACTAGTTTGCTCCATGCCTGAGCTCAACTTTGTCTTCAACGTGGTTCATGACGTGTTCATTCTGAAAGCCCCTCACTGGAGAGACACTGTCATCTATGGCGTCTTCACATCTCAGTGGTGAGCTTTAGCACATTTGTTTATGGATAGTTGAAAAGCAAAAATAAAATCATAACAGTGCTAAATGAGCATGAGTGGTATTTAAAACCACTTGTTCCAGTTAGGCTTGATTCATCTGTGAGTCATAACATTGGACTGATGCAAAACAAAAGAAGTGGTACAACTGGATATTTGTTTATGGTAAATGCATTTCTTGTTTCTTTGTGTTTCAGGGGGAATGTTGGTCTGTCGGCGGTGTGTGCGTATAACATGAGTTCAGTGCATGAGGTCTTCTCCAAAGGGAAGTACATGCAGAAGGCCACGGTGGAGCAGTCCCACACCAAGTGGGTTCGATTTAATGGTGTCCCCCCAAGTCCCAGACCCGGAGCGGTTAGTATTTGCCAAAAGTGTGGATTTCAGTGGTATATCTGTTCACAGGATCCTTAAGTTTAAAGGATGTTGGGAAAGGGAGTTAGTCATGTAAATGAGGGTCATAAAATGAAATGAAAATAAAAATGTATAAAATATTTTTAAAATAATTATAAAATAAATAATATAAAAAAATTAATTTAAACAACGTAAATATTTTTTTAATAAATAAAAAAATAAAATAAAGTAATTATAATATAAATAAAATTTAAAAATAAATAATTTAAACATTTAAATAAATAAAATAAAATATTTTATTTATCCTTTTGATCTTTAATTCATGAAATGAGCAAAAATATATCCTTTCATTGAAGGAAAAGAATTGAAAGTGGGGGAAAAATCACATTATGAAATAAATGTTTTTCTCCAAAACACATTGGCCACAACGTGCTTTTCTCAAGATAACAGCTCTGAGTCTTCACCTATAATGCCTGATGAGTTTAGAGAACACCTGACAAGAGATCAGAGACCATTCCTTCATGCAGAATCTCTACAGATCCTTCAGATTACCAGCTCCATGTTGGTGCTTGTTCTCTTCAGTTCACTCCACTCATTTTCTTTAGGGTTCAGGTTGGGGGACTGGGACGGCCATGGCAGAAGCTAAATTTTGTGTTCAGTGACACATTTTTGTGTTGGTTTTGGATCATTGTCCTGATGGAAGATCCAACCACGGCCCATTATTGGATTTCTAGCAGAAGCGGTCAGGTTTTGATTTTTTTATCTGTTGGTATTTGATAGAATCCATGATACCATGTGTCTGAACAAGATGTCCAGGATCTCCAGCAGAAAAATAGGCCCACAACATTAAAGATGCAGCAGTATATTTAACCGTGGGCATGGGGTACTTTTTATCTCTGTGTGCACCAAACCCATCTGGTGGGTTTGCTGCCAAAAAGCTCTTGTTTTAGTTTCATTTGACCATAGAAGCTGGTCCCGTTTGAAGTTCCAGTCTTGTCTGACAACTGAATATGCTGGAAATTGTTTCTGGATGAGATTTTCTTGAAACCCTCCCGAACAACTTGTGGGGATGTAGGTGCTGTTCGATCTTTTTTTTTTTTTTAGGCTTTCTGAGACTCAAGACTCAACTAATCTCTGCAATTCTCCAGCTGTGATCTTTGGAGAGTCTTTGTCCACTCTAACTTTCCTCCTCACTGTGCATTAGGATGATTTAGACACATGTCCTCTTCCAGGCAGATTTGTAACATCTTTAGTTGATTGGAACTTCTTAATTATTGCCCTGATGGTGGAAATGGGGATTTTCAATGCTTTAGCTATTTTCTTACAGCCATTTTCTATTTTGTGAAGCTCAACAATCTTTTGCTGCACATCAGAACTATATTCTTTGGTTTTTCTCATTGTGATGAATGATTAAGAGAATTTGGCCTCTGTGTTTCCTCATGTTTATACTCCTGTGGAACAGGAAGTCATGACTGGACCATTTCATGTTCATGATCACCCTGGTGTGCTAAAAAAAAATGCAAATATGAATGGGAATATACTTCAGAGATATTTTACTCATAAAAAAATTCTAGGGGTGCCAATAATTGTGGCCAACGTGTTTTGGAGAAAAACATTTATTTCATAATGTGATTTTCCCACCACTTTCAATTCTTTTCCTTCAATGAAAGGTTAGATTTTTGCTAATTTTATGAACTAAAGATCAAAAGGATAAATGCAGATTTATTTTGTCATCTTTGATCATATTTACCAAGGGTGCCAATAATTCTGACCACCACTGTGTGTATGTGTATATACATGTGTGTGTATATATATATATATATATATATATATATATATATATATATATATATATATATATATATATATATATATATATATATATGTATATATATATATATATATATGTATATATATATATATATATATATATATGTATATATATATATGTATATGTACGTACGTACGTACGTACGTACGTATGTATGTATGTAATTGTAACTCATAAATTGTCAGTACATATTTGACATAAGGAAAAAACTAACATTTGTCAGAAAGAGTTATCGACTGAAACTAATAACATCACTTCTTATTAATCATTTCATTTGAATATTATACATTTCAGTGCATCAACAACCTGAACCGCATGCAGAACATCAACTCGTCCCTCCAGCTGCCTGATAAGACGCTGCAGTTTGTTAGGGACCATCCGCTGCTGGAGGACCCAGTGCTGCCCATCGGCAACGGCCCGCGCCTCATCACCAAAGACGTCAACTACACGCAGATCGCCGTGGAGAGAGTTCAGGCCCTCGATGGCAACATCTACGATGTGATTTTCACCGCCACCGGTGAGTGAATGCGGTGAAAGGATGTGAAAACCACCCAAAGTGAAAGTCTGGTTTTGATTTGTTTCCGAAACGTGTGTTCGTGAGATGATGAAAAGCTTTGAATGTAAAAGATGAATAATGATAAATAGATGGGGCTGCACGATAATCATGAAATTATCCGCTGCATTCAGCATCTCTGTTCACAGTAAATGCATCTCTGCTTGTGCTTCAAGATCAATGTGCATTTAAATTTACTTCATTTATACATTTGCATAATTTCCAATATTTTTGTTCACTGAAGTTTGCAACATTTCAGTAGTATTCCTCCAAAATAAAAGCTTGAGGATTTGAAATGTTTACAACTCGAGGGTTTGAACGTTTGAAAGTGAAGAATTTAAGACATAAATATTAATATTAGTTAGTTGTAGTGTAAATAAAGTATTATGATAATTATCAAGTATTAAGTTTTCATTTTTTATTTACAATTCTAGTTTAAAACAGTAATTTATTTATTTTTGTAATTCATTAAAATATAATAAAATAATCATTATTTTAATAATATTTATTAAATTGTAAAATTACATAATAAAATAGTATAGTATTATTAATAATAATATATATAAATAATAATAATGATAAAATAATATATAAATAATAATTATGCTAATATTTTATTTAAATAATACAAAATTAATACTATTAAAAATTATAAAATAAAATAGTATTTTTAATAACAATAATATATAAACAATAATTATAATAATAATAATTATTATTATTAGCATTATTTATATAATATATAATAATTATTATTATTAGTAGTAGTAGTAGTAGTAGTAGAAGTTTTATCATTATTATTTTTATAGTATATTATTATTATTATTATTATTTAATTTGATTGGGCTCCTAAAACACCAGTGTGAATGTAATGTGGACTGAGTCACGATCACATCTAAAAGAGATCCGAGTCTACTTTAAATTTCAACTTTAAAGTAAAAACAAAACACTTTAAATATTTTATGTTTATTTGCATGTCATGAGACCATTAACCCACATCAGAGAACCGTGAACGTGCGAATGCGTTGTTAAATTATTGAAATATTAACTTAAAATCTTCTGAAATTCAAGTAAAAAGGTTCAGGTGACAAAAACGTTTGGGAAGCTCTTCTTTACAGTAAAGTGTCATGACGGTGATTTAGATAGCATCTTATTGATATATGTATATCTATGTGTTCTCAGATAAAGGTTTACTGCACAAGTCTCTGGTGTTGGAGGGCGAGGTTCACACGGTGGAGGAAATCCAGCTGCTGAAGAACCCCGAGCCAATTAAAACACTTTTACTCTCCACACGAGCGGTAAGAACCCAGAACAACACTATAACAGCTAAGATTCATCTTATCGATGTGACCGTTTGAGGATCAATCATGTGAAATAAAATCCACAAAAACACATTTCATTCACTGTGATTTCGCAGCAGGGAGGAAGTTTCCATACGGTGGAGACAGACAGTCTGTACAGACTCTGTTCCCCTTCCAGCAGCAAATCATCTCCAGTTTCTCGTTTCTCATTCTCTTTCACACACACAGGAGTTTATATATAATATACATATACATAAGAATATATAATATATATATATTCAACTTTGATAAACTTTTTTGATCCACTGTACATTAATGAGGAAAAAAAAAGAACTTAAATGATTTTAGCAAATGGCTGCAATATAACAAAGAGTGAAAAATTTAAGGGGGTCTGAATACTTTCCGTACCCACTGTGTGTGTATATATGTGTGTGTGTATTAAAATATATGATCACGCTTTTATTCATGCAAATGCTTTTAAATAATTTAAACGCGCTAAAAGAGAACACGCTGTCTGTGAATGTCCTGTCACACACGACGCACAGAAAGACGCGTGCCATCATGCCAATGGACGGCGCGCCAGAATAGAGTTCTCTGTCACGCTTGAACAATAACAAGCACAATAATGCCAAACATATACGTTTTGTCAAGTATCCTCATAAGAGCAGCCTTAAATGAGTTAAATAAAGTCTTAAAACGAAAGTAAAGAGCTGTGAGAAAGTGGGACGCATGTGAGATCTGAGTCATGTGCAGCAGCGGCAGCTCTTAAAGTGACAGCAACCACTAATGCCGTCTGTCATTGAAGATAATGAAAGAACAAAGGTAGCAGGGAAAAGTACTCACTGCTGTTGACTAACGAACTTTTGTAGCTTTAATAATGATTATATATAATTATTCAGTGCAGACTGTTTGGTAACTTTATTCAATTTCTGTATTTTTCCTATATGTTAGACAGGTAAGGGCACAGGTAAATATGACATTTATTATGGGTTTATGTGAGGATTGTTCTTGGTCACTTAAATTAAAAGTTATATTTTTGAAGCCTAATCTAAAAAAAATAATAATATAGCTTTCAATTACACTGTAATGTTGAATGGCTATAATTCATGTTTAAAATTGGGGGAAAAATCAATTTCATCTAGACATCGGTAGCTGTAGGCTATTAGTATCAGTGATACTGACCTTCATTCATAAAAAGATGCCATTAAACAAGTATTTAAAATATACTCTCTTTATGTTGTTTCTTTGTTGTTTTAATTTGGAGATTAACTGAAATTATTACATTATAAAATATATTAAGAACGTATAAAAACTTGTGTTTTTAATCAAGGTAAATTTTTTTTGTCTGTGTATATATACTATATATATATATGTGTGTGTGTACTTTATAAGTTTAGAATCAGAGGAATCATAATCATGATTTATATTTAAATTAACTAGAGAATATATAGAGTACATGTATTCAGTTTTTTTTTTATTTCTGCAAGTATTTCTCAATACTTGATGTATACTTTTTACTTTATTATTTTAGTCAGAAATCATCATAATTTATTTTTATATAATTCATTTTTAAATAATTTATGTATTTGTTTATTTTTATGATCTTATTATATATCTACACTTGCATATTTGTTCTGAAATAACTTTATAGGAATCATAATTTTATATATAATATATATATATATATATATATATATATATATATATATATATATATATATATATATATATATATAATATATTAGGGCTGTCAATTAGATTAATCGCACACTTATCGTGAAATTAAGCATACACCATTTATCTTGTTTAACACATCCTTTTTTTCCATCATTGCCTATATCCAGCAAAGTAAACCATCAGATTGAAGTGTGATTCTCACAAAACTGTATTTTTCAGCTTTTTTCAAGGTAAATTTTGGACAAAAAAACAAATATGATTTCATATAATTCATACATTTATGTACACCAAAGCACTCATTAAAAAAAAGTTTCAGAATTCAGTGTATAGTATGTGCAATAGCAAAGAGCTTGTTTACATTTTAGACAAGTCAAGTTGCGATACTGAACAGGACCACATGGAGATGCCAAAAAAAACGTCCTAAACCAACCGCCTTGACCAGCATATATAGGCCTGTCGCAATAATCAATATATCGACTTGTCGCGCAATGTGTACATGACCTCAATCTTTTTCGATGACGCAATATATCGCCCATTATGTTTACACGATAATGAATGACATCTAACATTTTGCCAATCATGCTGTCATCTGCAGTTCCTACACAGAGCAGTCATTGACAGGTGAAAAAAGCCGTTGTTTGAGCCGTTGGTTGCATTATAGTGTTTTGCTGACAACTACAGACAGTTTGGAAGAACAAGTCCAAATTCTCTCGGTTTCAAAGCTGCAATCCACTGTTCCGGTAAAAGTGCACATTAACAGCTAGTGTTAAGGCCGTTTCACAAGGGACACAGAAGTTGAGAGTGTAGAGTTAATTTTCACAGAAAATGTGTTTTTTGCATTCCACTGCAGTTTTTCAGTTGTATTTTCTATGTAAACAGACATGTTTGACCCTTGTGCTTGCATGTTTTGCAGCATCTCATGTGCTGCATCATAATCATGTGGTTATATATATATATATATATATATATATATATATATATATATGTATATATACACATATGTATATGTATGTGTGTGTGTATATATATATATATGTATATATATATATATATATATATATATATATATATATATATATATATATACTTGCATATTTGTTCTGAAATAACTTTAGAGGAATCATAATTATTTCATTGCCAGGTAGATTATAGATTAAACATTCTATCTAAATCTCAATTTTAGATTCTAAAATATAAAAACAGGAAGTGAAATACAGTACAAATCTAGTTATAAATAATCACAGCATATGTTTTTTAATTACATGAACACAAGGATGAATGTTTAGTCGTTTTAATTTATAAGCACACATAAAACAGTAGTCTAAAAACTCTTTTTGTATTTCTACTATATAATTTTTATATTTTAATCTCAAACATTTGAAAAATTTTGTCGTCCTCAGGCTCAGTTCCTGTACGCTGGGTCTGACTCTGGTGTGGTTCAGTCTCCCACAGCGTTCTGTGAGAAGTACCTGTCCTGTGTGGACTGTGTTCTGGCTCGAGACCCGTACTGCGCCTGGGACGCGCGCTCGACTTCCTGTGTTAATATTTTCCAGGATGATGCTAAAAAACGGTGAGAAATGAGAACTAACCAGCACATTGTGACTAACTGCACGTCTGCCTTGTTGACATGGAGGATTTTATTTGTTATCTTCTCAAAAATTTGCAGACACTGCGTCTCCACTCTGGGCTTTTAAGAGGAACACATTGTCATTTTGTCTTGTTTGTTAGTTTATAATTTGACCATGCAGTGTTTTAAAGACACTTTTAAATATTTTTAAATATATTTTCTACCACATGGCATTATCATCTTCAATCAGATGTGTCTATATTTACTCTGAGCTGTGTGTTTTCCGTGTTTTTACAGGAAGTTGATTCAGAGCCTCAGAGGGGATGCTGGGATATGCCCCTCAGGTGTGTAATGTAGAATGTCATTTGTATTAAATTCGACTCTGTGAAGGAGCTCAAATGGTCCAGTTTTAGTGTCTTTTAGGTTTTTTTTTTTCTTTTACACCAACAAAAACAAGAGTGCATGAGAACATTCTCACTGTATATCTAATAAATATACAGGCATGTAAACTCCACACACAAGGAAAGTTTAATGGATAAGAACGCTTGAGGCATTTAGGTGTGTGTACTAGTGCTAGACAATGTTTACCTTTTTTATTATTTATAACTCATTATATATATATTTTTTAAAATTATTTCTCAATGCCTTGTAATATATTTATTCATTCCAATTTCTAAATACTTTTTATTATACTTCATAATT